>CAJNOJ010000039.1:431598-558174 GCA_905250025.1 Adineta ricciae
AATTTCGTTTAGGTTATGAAGTACTGAAAATTCTCGGCAAAGGCTCGTTCGGTCTCGTCGTTAAATGTCACGATCATAAAACTGGTCAACAAGTGGCATTAAAGATCATCCGTAATGAAAAGCGTTTTCATCGACAAGCGCAAGAAGAAATCCGTATATTGGAACATTTACGCAAACAAGATCGTGACAACACGTTCAATATCATTCATCTATTTGAGTGGTTTCAATTTCGCAATCATATTTGTATTACATTCGAACTATTATCGATGAACTTATACGAGTAAAGTCAAGTTGCGAATATTGTTCATGTTGACGCTTCTTTTGTCTGAATAGATTGATTAAGAAGAATCGCTTTCAAGGCTTTAGTTTACAACTTGTACGAAAATTTGCACATAGTATCTTACAATGTCTGGATGCATTGTATCGAAATAAAATCATTCACTGCGGTAAACGAATTTGCTTGTGCGAAAAACAATCATTTCCGTTTGATTCATTTAGATCTAAAACCTGAAAATATTCTATTAAAACAACAAGGTCGAAGTGGAATTAAAGGTAGGAGCAATTGCATTGGTTTGTTTTCTATGTTTAAGTTTGATTTTTCAATGTCGATGTTTAGTAATTGATTTCGGTTCAAGTTGCTTTGAACATCAACGTGTTTATACATATATTCAATCGAGATTTTATCGAGCACCTGAAGTCATCCTTGGAGCAAAATATGGTTTGTTATTTGCTTTCATTGTCACATTAATAAACGATCGAGTTCGTTTCGTTTTTTGCTTCTCGTAGGTTTACCGATTGATATGTGGAGTTTGGGTTGTATCCTAAGTGAATTATTAACTGGCATGCCATTGTTTCCCGGCGAAGACGAAGCTGATCAATTAAGTTGCATCATTGAAGTTATTGGAATGCCTAGTCAAAAAGTAATTGATGCTTCGAAACGTGCAAGAAATTTCATTAGTTCCAAAGGACACCCTCGATATTGTACAGTAACTACACTACCCGATGGAACAAGTGTTTTACAAGGCGGTAATGATTTGACCTTTGCGAGTCCATTCGTTTGTGAAATTGTTCAAAACAACCTTCGTGTTTAGGTCGTTCAAAACGTGGTAAACAGCGTGGACCACCTGGTAGTAGGGATTGGTCACAAGCTCTGAAGAATTGCGATGATCCATTGTTTATCGATTTTCTTAAACGTTGTCTCGAATGGGATCCTCAAACAAGACTGACACCAGCACAAGCCTTAAGGTAAATTCAGATAACGATGTTTACTTTCGTCCAATATACACTCGAATATTGAATTTCTCTTTGAATACAACGTATCTCTGAATATCGAATGCTTTCAAATACTTGAATAAGAAATCAATGAAGCAATCTCTAGTTTAATATTCAGAGAACTATGCAAGCATGACAATTGTTTGAGATAATCTTTCTCCTTCTCTCTATTTAGGCATTCTTGGCTTCGTCGTCGTTTACCCAAACCCCCCTCCGACGCTCCACCGCCCAATCGTCCATCAGCTGTACTTCGTCATCATCATTTACACGCTGCTTCACCGCAACAAACGACTTCACTAGTCGATACAACTACTAATGGTGGTATAACGAATAGCAGCTCTACTATTAATAATGGTAGTTATACTACTCATCATTACCAACCACATCAACAGTTATACAACACTACGAGTAATTCGAATTTGAAAAACTACTCTTCCACAAATGATTTCAGTCGACATCAAAAGTTGCCACATATAAGTGGTGTTCATCTGAACACTACTCACGACTAATCATCCAAACGACCGATGTTCATTCAATTCGCTCCTCCTCCTTCATCTTCCTCGTGTGATCGTTTTCTTTCTACCATTCACGTTGGTTTCTTTCGCTCTTCCTTCCTTCCTTGGTTTCATCGCTCCCTAATTTTATTTTTGTTTTTATTTGTTTGTTTTCTATTTTGCACGTTAAAGGTGTTCTTTTTTCCACCATAATTGTCAGATCTCACTCTTGTTTCTTTTCACCAACCGTCCATTGATACAAGAAAAAAGAAACCTTATTCTCCTGAATCACAGATGACTTGCAAACCCGTGTCAAGTGATCCTAGCAATCACAAGCGATTGAATCATTTGTCTGTGAATGAGAATGAAAAATATCAGTTGGAATCACCCTTGATAGATCTATTTTTCTTTTCTCATCACCATCNTCCACCATAATTGTCAGATCTCACTCTTGTTTCTTTTCACCAACCGTCCATTGATACAAGAAAAAAGAAACCTTATTCTCCTGAATCACAGATGACTTGCAAACCCGTGTCAAGTGATCCTAGCAATCACAAGCGATTGAATCATTTGTCTGTGAATGAGAATGAAAAATATCAGTTGGAATCACTCTTGATAGATCTATTTTTCTTTTCTCATCACCATCATTTCTTCTTTCTCCATCGAACTACATATTCACAGACATTATTTTCTTCTCGCACATTTTCCAACAAAGTGTAATTCTATTTTTTGTTGCCACACCCATTGCGAAAATCAACAACGTCAACGTCATCATCTCTGTGCTTTCATATCAAACCAATAAAACGATTTGTGTGATAAAATTTCGTGTCAGTGCGTGCGTTTTGGTTTTCTTTTCTTTGAACATAACGAAACAAACAAGAAGGACAAAACGCTTTTGTCTCTGTGTATTTCTTTTGTTTATTGTCATTCGAAACACTTTTTCTAATTACAATCAAGAAATCGAAGAACATTCTGTTAAATCTGATTCTCATTTGTAGATTGCTTTGCTTTTTCGCGGAAATAAAGATGCAATCACCATCGTTTCTGGCTCCATCAAGAGAATTGTCACGTCCGGGAACATCATTGCAGATCCATGCACGTCGAACCGAAGCACGTGATGCAAAGAAAGCTAAAGAACTCGTTCAAACATATACAACTGATGTTTTCGGACGGATTACCCGAGAAGAAAACATTTCATCGATTTTGTAAGAAAATTTCGGCGTGACTTTCAGAAACTATATTTTTCTTTGTAACTGAAAAAGGGAACATGCAATATTTGCATTGACGCTTGACGATAACGACGATGAAGTGTATGCCTTAGCTGCGTTCTATGACTATCCAAATGTTCATGGCGTTCCGTCGAATGATTGGGAAGATAAATGGTGGAAGAAGAATTCGTTTGATAAAACTGCGGATACGTCGAAAGTCAATGCGATTAATACACTTTTCTTGCATTTATTTGTCGCGCATCCAGACTTTTCTGAAGGTTGTGCTGAAGAAATACTCAATGTGACTTTTCGAGCGTTACCCGAAGTCAATCAAATTCTTCTTTGCTTACCTCCACAAGTGACACCAGGTTTGTTTCCGTGGAAAATGATCCAGCAGAGGATATGATGAATGTCGATCATTTGTATAGAGGGTGCATTGGAGAAATATTTCAAGCCAATTCAAACCGAACGAGTGGATCAGACTTGTGCTGTTCTCGCTTGTTATCGAAAAGATCATTTTCCAGCATTGTTCATTCGAACAGCGCGGTAAAGACGAATGAAAAGCGCATATATGAAAACCGATTGCTTCATTTAGAGTGCAAGACAATGACGATCTTGCTCCATTATTCAATCAGTACAATGAAATTCTTCGACAAACGTATGGAGACTTTTTCGTTGCTGAATTAATCGAATCACAAGATGCAGATAATAAAGCATTGGTGGCAGAAGTAAGATTTCATTTATTCAATATAAGAAATTATGTTCCCATTACGAATTTAGTACAACGGTTATGCTATTGGTTTCATGAGCATATCGAAAGAAGTGAATGTCGATGTACTCAACGAAATCTATGTTCTCTCAGCCTTCCATGGATTACGTTCATCCCATCCAGATGACAAATGGAATCATCAAATGACCGAAGAAACCGACGGTCATCTACCGAATTCCGATGCATATGTACACGGAGAAGTCGCCTCAAATTATGATGCAAGTACTCATTTAAAATCAAATCCAGTACTGGAAGCGATGCAGCGAGCGGCCGGCGCAGGAGACAATACTACTGAACCATTGCACCAATTATCTAATAATGCAACAGCATCGTCTGATTCGAATAAAACTAATAAGCAAGTAAAAGCAAACGAAGGTCAACTTGATCATCATAGTTTAACAGCATCGGATTATGCAACAACACCATTGAATAAATCAACCGAAGATTTAAGCAATTTGAACGAGTATGCATCGAAGTTAAACAAATTATATTCGTTAATTTCCTTCTGATAGGGATGCTAATACGGAGAATGACAATAATGATGCTGTTCTGGAAATTGCTGATACATCTGCGCAACGAGCAAAGATGACAAAAGCCCAGGTAGATCATACACGCTTTCGATTGATATCAGTGGCGTTTGTGAATATTTCTATTTTAGTTAGCTGCAGAAGATCCATCGAAATTCATCAAGCCGAAATTGATTAGTCGCACGCCAAACTTCTTCGGTAAAGAGAAAGCATTTGCTATTCAACTATTTTGCATCAGCGAAGTTTACGAAAAACGGTAAATCCATATTAAAACGTACGGATCACAATTCCTTCTTCATACTCTTCCATCATAGATCCTTCGATTTCTTACAAAAAGCGTTCGACATGTTTCCTGATCGCGATTATTGCATCATATCCATTCCACAGATGGTACCGGAGTTTCCACTTCTACAATCATTCGTGGTACGTTAAACTTTCCATTGACAATGTAGGCTTTTTCCTATGGAAATCTTTCTAGCGCATTCCACCACGTGTCCATTTACCCAACATTCAAGAGTTGTATTTATTCCACCGTGCTGGTCTATTACGTGACATTTCCATCGAACGTGCGGCAGAAAAACATCTCGATACAGTCAAACGATTAACTGAACATATTTCAGCTCGCGATAAAATCATCAATGATTTTCTCGATGCCGTACGAAGTCGTAAACGAAGTGTAAGTTTCCATTTCGAGCGAAACAACCGCAGATAAGATCGATACTTTCAGGATACAAGTGCTTTTCTCGATGCCTATATTGTCAATGTTGCTAATCAAACAAGCGCTGTTGTCATTTTCAGTAATGAAGAAGTACGTATGTCATTGGTGTTTCAACGGAAATCTTCTACACAATTTCGTGTAGAATATCGATTATCTTCGTTCGCAATACAATGTCGAAGATTTTGTTTATTTTAACTTGCACAAACGTAGCGATCATATACATTTGTACCATTTCGTAATCAATCCAATCTTCGCTTATATGACGCGCTTATTCTTGAAAGAAATCCTACGCAAAATTAATAAAACATGTGTTTACTATCCGATTTTCCCACGTTATGCCGAAGATGAAGTAGGGTGTCGTATTCTCATTTGAACTCTTCGCTCATGTGGATTACTCTAGATGCTCAAACATCATTCACCAACTTATGCAATTCATTATTTGGTTCCTGTACGCCCGCGTCGCTTAGTTCAGTACAATCTGGAAGAATTGAAAATGAATGCACCAACAGATTGTGTTCTTGGTCGATTACCGAACTTATCTCATAATCCATTTGCATTAGCAATGACAGCTAGGAAACTCCTGACGGAAACAAAAGTATGTATTTCACACAACGGTATATGTATACGACTCGCTTTGTCTTTGTAGATAACAATTAATGCACGCATTGTCATTGTCGGTGCGTCCACCGTCGGTGAGTGGAGTCATTTTCATTATCATTCTTATCTCATTTGAACCTTTTCATAGGATTGGCTGTTTTGGATGCTTTGATTATGTGGTAAGACTTGTTCAATTTGTTTTGCACTGCATGCCGCCTATTCGTTTTGTTCTATAGCCCTTACCTTCGTTTCAACAATTTAACACTGGTTTCGCCACATGGCATGCCAGGTGAATTTCCCCCATCGTCTACTCGAAATTTATTCTTGCCATCAAAGTAATTCGTGAAACGATTCAACACTACGATTCACTCTTTTCTCTATCGTAGCTTGGAATACGAAACTGAAGAGTTAAGTCGGATCTCACTTCGATCATACGTTAATATCATCTGTGCGAAATTAGTTAGTCTCAATCGACCAATGAAATTGGCTATACTTGATGATGACACTGTTCTACCTTACGATCACTTACTTTTATGTACAGGCACTCAATATTATGTCACAGCACCATTGAAAACGATTGTTGTCAATCCATTAAACAAAAAAGTTGTGCCACCTAAAACCGATCGTATCTTACTTGGTATATCAATACTGAAGATGATGTTTATTAGTGAAATCATCTTGCTTTGTGTTTTGTAGAACCGGCTCCACCAAATGTCCTAACTATTAATGATGAATTCGATGCTGCCATGGTTCTTAAATGGCTTCGATTGAATCATCATACCGAACGTAATAGAAATATGACGTTGAGATAAAGCTTCTAACCTACTTTTTCCTTTTTTAAAGATTCGATTTTAATCTATGGAGCAACACTTGAATCGTATTGTTGCGTCAACGCCTTGATAGCCAATGGTATCCCATCGAATGCGATCAAACTTATCATTCCACCTGAACATCAACACGTAAGATCTTTCATGTATTTTGTCCTTCAGTAATTTTGATGTGTTAGATTAACATATTCAATGATCCAACCGTACTAAAAAATGTTCAAGAAGAATTGCGAGAATTGAACATTCAAATCTATGAAGACTATATGATGGATGAATGGTGTAGTCATGATATGATTGATGCTGAACATCCGATTGAACGTGTCATATTTCGTCCACATGACAAGAAGCAAGGCAAAGATCTCAACTTGAAATGCACGGTAATGCCAATTCAGTTGTGATCTTCTTCTCACCGTTCGATTTCTAGACGTTGTTTTGTTTTGTTAACAAACAAGTGAATTACGACGCATTTGTTGCTATCAATCACAGTTCGCTGGTGTTCGATGGTCGACTTGTTATCGACGAACACGATCGTACTAATGATAAACGAATCTATGCTGGTGGATCTTTAACTAAATTCAAACGAGGTTATTATCGCGACGAATGGTCACACACTTGTTTCAATTCCAAAGAAGTTGGAAATATGGTTTGTTGAATATTGCTACTTTTTTCTCTAATGAATCAGTCGCGTGTTTAGCTTGCCAATGAATTATTTGCACAATATGATCCAATATTCGTTCCACCCAAAACACCATCGGGCAAACATCCACTTATTCCGTTATATAAGAAACCCAAACGCATTTATGCTGTTTTACCAGGTTCGGTTGTCTGTCTAACATAGATGAATATTCACCTTGAGATCGACATTTGTCGTAATTGGGATAATCTTATCGGCAAATTGAATGAGATATTAGTGGATTTCGAGGAATACTGAAACAAACTCTTGCAGGACAAAAATTAATCCTACGTTTTCATTACAGGGAATCTTCATTGTTTACAAATTTGTCAAACTGGTCCGACGGTTCCCTATGAAACTGCGAAGAAAATCGAGAATTATGTAAGCCTCTGATAAGCGTATTGAATTCACACAGATTTGCAATATCTTCTAGGGCACCGATATCATAACGAACCATCAAAACAACTATTTCCGTCTTCATATCGATTCGATTGGTATCGTCCGTACTATTGTTTGTCTCCATCATGAAGTAAGATTGATAGTTCTTGAATTCATCGGAATCAATGTCTATTTTTCATCGACTAGAAAATCGATGTGTATAATCTCTCGCAATTGTATGGTTTACATGAACGATTACTCAATAATCTCCGACAACGTTATAACGAAGGTCTAATAACTGATCTGTTCACGTATGATGTTCAAATGCTACTTATTAGTTTGTGTTTTTCATGGATATTTCTGTTTGATTCAGATATTTTCAAGAAAACTGGACTGTTGCTTTGTTTCACGATCGTTTTACTGATGTTCGAAACGAGATTCGAGATATTCTACGAAAAACTCTAGTATGTCGAATATCTATGATGATCTGTCATCATTGCAGAAAATCTCTTTCTAGAAAAACAGTGATAATTCCATTGTCGGATCACTCGAGACCTCCATAGACCAAGATATTATAGTAAAACCTGTTTTTGTTCTTTCAAACTCTAAACACTTGCTTTATTTCTTCTCAGTTCAGTGAAGATCAAAAAAGAGCAATGATTGGAAGATTCCGCAATGAAGGATACAAGAATGAAATCGAAGAGATTATTTTAAGATATTTGAATTATAATCAATATCATTTACCCATGTACGCAAGACCAACTTGAATCTCAAATGGGCGATCTAGCTATTTCAAAGACTCAGCTGAATGATTTCTTTTTTGAATTAATTTATCTTTATCAATGAAATGAATAAATGAATGAATGAATGAAAAGGATAGTTTTTTCTTTCGAATCGATCATGTCATCGAATCAACTGAGAACTGTATTAAGAAAAAAGAAATTGTTATCCTTTATTTGACCAAACCGAAAAACAAACAAACCGTTATCATAGATGTTAATGAAATCAAAAGAAAAATCAGTGAATTATCAAGATCATTGGATGGAGATTATCAGGAAAAGAAGGAAAATTGATAAACTTGATTGAGCTGAACAATCACGTTTAAATTGGTGGCATTTTCTTGACGTTCGTATCCGAATCCGTGAGTAAAACAATCGGCGGGCGTTTTCGTAGAATATAAGTATAAATGATTGCAGCTAGGATGGAGCCAGACAGTGGACCAAACCAGTATATCCAATGATTTTCCCATGTATTTGTCATTGTTGCCGGGCCAAATGATCGAGCTGGATTCATTGAACCACCAGTATAGGGTCCGCCGAATAAAGCACCAGTGATGACTGCTAAACCGACTGCTAAAGCTTTCGAACCGCCAATATCTTCTCGGTGTTTATCGCAGATTGCATGTACTGTATAACATAGAACAAATGTAATGATGCATTCAATTATCACGGCTTGTGAAATGGTTACATCTGGAGCAATGGTAGTTAAACCTAAATTTCCTTGTGCATGCACCGGTGCTAATAACGACAGTAAGAAAGAGCCACTGATGGCACCGAGTAATTGAACGCCGACATAAGCTAATGCTCGTACGATATCGATTTCACAAGCGACTAAGAACGAGACTGTGACAGCTGGATTAATATGAGCACCACTCATATGACCGAATGCGACGACGAGAGTAGCAACAGCAAATCCGCCAGCTAAAGCGCCATGTAGATCAGGTACGGCTTTCGATGTGATCGGTAATCCAGTGGATGTACATATTAATGTCAGTAGCATTGTACCGATGTATTCACTGAGTAGAGCTTGATAAAATGCTAGTGTTCTTATTTGTGAGATACAAAGTGCTTCTCCAGTGAATACTGCTCTGTTCAAACGAGTTGGTGGGCACCGAAAGATGTACTGGCCACTTGTTGTATGATAATCACAACATGTTTTGGCAACAGTTGATGAAGCACGAGGCCGTTGACGATTATCAAGGTTCGGTAAACCGCCATTGCTTCGAATTGGATCTTGCTTGTCAATTGCTTCTTGAATAAAAGGAGATAGGACTTCCATTGGAGTCGTGTGACAATCAACAGACGGCGATGGATGAAAACTCATGGTTGAGATTTAACTGAATAGGATATCTAAAGTATAGAAGGAAAGGTGAAATACGATTATTTATGAATTTCTGCAAGACCAATTGCATCATAATCTGAAAAATTCGGTGTGATTCATAGAGATCTGATTATTCATCAAGATAGGAAGTGTTTGATAGTTAACCTAGTTGACTGCTTGTTAGTAAAAACGTCCCATTTCCTCCCATATCCAAATTGAGACACCCATAAATTTTCTCGAATAAAATGGAGACAACTAAATTATTTCTAATATTTATCTTCCAGTACAAAATACAGTGATGCCCGTATGCACATAAATATTTTAACGTTAATTTCACACCTGACTGCGATGATAAATCAAAAATATGATAAAAAGAACGATTCGTCTAAACACAGTGTCTTCTTACTTATTTTCTATTTGTTTTTCTTTATGCCGACTGCTTAACCAAAGAAATTCTATGCAACATCAATCACTTTCTTCTTCTCGCAATCCATCAAACACTTACATGAAATGAAAGAATTCTTAGACAACATCTCAAGGCAATCTTATGCATTTTCATCAACCGGCTCCTGTTTTTTTCTTCAATGAATTTGCCTATGTTTATTACAGAAATTAAACCAGAACAACACAAACAGGTTTTTTTCATCATCATGATGATCAATGACACAGAGAAGCAACATACGATGCATTTGTGTTTGTATTTTGTTTCTTACAAACGAATCTCTCCTGATTTTTTGTTTCACCGTACAATGATAGAGACATGAAAGCAACCTCAACGTTCTACACAAATCGAAAAATAAACTTCGCCAACAGCACATGTAATGACTGAAATGAGCTTTTAAATGCACTTTACGCTAGAAATTTTTTGCGGACGAACCACATATCACCTACTTTCATTCTAATCAATCATATCGAGTTGTTGTGTTTGATTGTCAACAACTATTCGATGTCGAAATGAATAAATAGAGAGAAAACAACGTGTCCTTCGTTTCTGCTTCTCTCTCGTCAATTTATATAATTATGATACACTTAATAATGAGCGTCGATTCATGCAGTCATACCTTTCATGACGATATATGTTGTCGTGTCTTCAACCAAATTAGAGGTATGGCGTGAGAAAATAAAAATGAGTCAACGAAAAAAGAAAGAAAATGCCTGATGACTTCGCTGATTAGAAATCTTCTAGAAATCATGATATTTGACTGACTTTTCGAAGAGGAAAGCAAATGATCTCGATAAATATAATTGCCGTATGATTGCTTAGAGAAAAACGCTTTTCTTCGTTCAGATGATTTAGCTTAGCATATGGGGGGAAAATCGACGCTTGTCACAAATATTTTGTCAATTAGGAAATTGGATGTATTCGACGCTGATATCGTGTATTCATCTAAGCAATTATAATTGATCATTCTAAACTGTAAAGTACTACTGCGTAGAGCGATGTCACCTGAAGAGACAAACAAGCTTATGCCTCCCGATACGAATCTCCGAACGAAAAGCAAATGCGGCCTTGAAAATTTGAGTTGTAAACATGTTTTATGATCTTGGAGTACTGATAAGCTTTTGGATATTCTTGGAGTGGTATCGACTGTTGAATTTTGTGGAGAAAACGTTCTCGGTTCAACAAAGGACGGCATCTACCGCATGGTTGTATCTATTCATTTATCCAATGGCTAATCACATCCATAAAAGAAGAAGAAAGGATTGACAGAAAAAAGAGAAAAACCCGAAAAAAACGATCATTTGTCAATGTAGTTGCCAAGTATTTAGAAACAAAAACTCATAAAAATCTTTTGTTTTGTTCAACTAAATGTCAATTTTGACCAAATCAGACAGGTTTGTATTCTTCAAACATGATGTTTGACTATCAGCAAATATTTTCGTTTGCTTGCTACTTTTAGTTGACTAAATCAAGTAAAAAATATGTCCCTGACTTCAATGAATAGCAATGATTTTTGTTTATTATTAAATATCGATTTGAATTCACGGCGAATTCATCGATTACTTGAACGTCGTTTCAAAAGTAATTCGAATAAACATAGTTTTGACTTTAAATCGTTCGCACCGGAACAACCGTCGAACAATGCGAAAGTGTCACGTTCATTTCTTCGTTTTCAACCGAAATTAACTTCCCCAAACGATTCAGAAGAATACATGTCATCAGATTCCGATTGCTCATCGAATGATGATCAGGAAGATGAAGTATACGAAACGGAAGTATCGTCAAGCAACGACGATGATCATCTCAACAAACTTGCCGAATGGCAACCGGAAAAGTTTCAATCTGTTATCGAAACAGATACTGACGAGGAGGAAGATCAAGAGGAAAACGATATTACTCAGCAAACAATCACGGCAGAAGATAATCAAATGGATGTCTCATCAGGTTTGACGATGATTAACTGAAAATCATATTGTTATTTTGGTTTTATCCTAGAACCTCCGGCTTCATCCAGTCAAGTTGAAGATCTACTGGTAACGTACATTCATAGACCTGTGAAAGCTGAACCGATGAGCTACGACGAAGGAATATTTGATAAACCTCCTCAATTGGACGGTCATGTAGATTTGCCGTTGATTACATCGTCTAATCAATCGAATAATAACGATACTGATAGAAGATTAAGCGAAATCATCGCTAAGGTAGCCGAAAGAACATGTGCTCAAAAGAAAACCATTCAAATACATCAAATCCCGCCCAAACCATGTCGAATCCGTCGGATAGACGAACCGAGAAGAAAATCTTCAAATCCTACCCCGAAGAAACCTCGAACAAGTCCCCAGAAACCCGATCGATCTAAAACACAGTTACATCGCGATGGAAAAATTGCGAAAAAGCCTATCTCGCGCCTACTCAATACAGTAATGAAGAACAACGGCGACGCTATTCGAGAACGCGATACACGCGTACCAACAGTACCCGCCAGCCATCACGTAAATAACTAGACGAAACGAGGAACTCTTGAGAAAAAAATCGTTTTCCTTGCTTTCAGAAACCATCTCGTACTTTATCGGTTAACGGCGTACAATCGACGGCCGGCAAACAGCTAATTGACGATGGCCGGCGTTCACGTAAGCTCCGGTTGTCACTGTTTGTGTATCTTTCACTGTTGAACTGACTCTTGTAGAACAACAGAAAATTCCTCCTGTCTTACAAAAACAAAAAAGGGTTCCGGATCGTCCTCAAAAATCATCACAACAAAAGGAGAAATCAGCTACTGATCATATGAGATTAGCACAGCGACGATTGAATCATTTACACGAACGAGAACAACACTCAACACCTTCTTCATCGAAAGAAAAAATCAAACAAATGTCACGAACATCGAAAGTATGTCATCAATCAAATGGCATCCATACATTCATTTTTCGTCTTTGTTCTCTAGCCAATCATTCAAAGATCAGTATCCGTACCGAAAAGTGCAAACTTGAATGTTCTTAACCAGCAAAAAATGAAAACTGAAATAAAGAAATTGAAACATTTAAGCACAGAACCATCGAAACTCGAATGTGGTGCAAAGGAAAACATACTCTCAAAAACGAAAGCAAAGACAGTGAATAATACTGATGGTAAGACGATCATTCAATCATGTTGTCTTCGATTATTTCATACATTTTAGATATTAACAAGCAACAATCAATTTTCGAATTCTTGGCTTCGTCCATGGATTCCACTAAGACAATGACTAAGAGACCTTCCACCTATTTCGACGATTGTATCGTCATCGACGATGATAGTGAGGATGAAACTGAACATAACCGAGCGATGATCGAAGATGACGAAATTCAAGAAATCGAACGGCAACAGTAAATATTCCAAATTTCGTCACTTGCATTACTTTCACGAGCGAATTTCGAAAATTTTAGATATTCAATCGCGTACGATCTTCACGCTCGTCAAAAACACCTCGATCATATTGTTCACACGCCCACCATGCATGTCAAATGGCTATTCAATCTTGAAAATCTCCTTCTCGATCACATACTGATCTGTCACGAGAACAATCGTTGTCCATGTACGAAATCCGCCGACAAATCCCACGCAATGACATGTCAAGATTCAGCCAATGCACCTGGTTACCATATCGATCCATCATTTATTTCGATTATAATTATAAATTTTATCAAAACGTTCCTTCTACGAAATTCGCCCACTGATCAACAAGAATTCTCGTTCGTTCAGTTTGGTATTACTTCACATCTACGCTATTTTCTACTGGATCTACCGACTTATATGCACAATGAAGAGCAAGACGTTGATGATACTTGCACGAAATGTCACCAGTATTCATTGATTATCAATATTCTGTTTGATTTATTATTTGATTTAATCGATTATGACCTGTGTGGTCGAAACGAAAAACTTAAGTATCGTTCGTCGTTGATCGAAGATGATTATTTTACTCGGTTTCTGCAATCGAAGATAACGAAAAAGAATCCATTTCATCGTATTAAATTGGTTATCTATTTTATCGAACTGCTTGGCTTGCATATGAACAAATGTCGCAAGAAAAAACAATTTCAGTTTAATCAGAACGAAAATGCTTTATTCCATTCTATTGAACAGTTCATTCGGCATATTATTTTCAGTATAAACAAGTAAATAAACAACCGAGTGTTTTTATATCGAGAAGTTGACCCTCACGATCGTTTTAGTATGATTAATGAACGCCTCTCGATCTGTTTCAATGTGATGGAATTGTGTCTACTATTTGCGAATGAAAGAACAACTCGAATCAGACAAGTAGGTTGTTAGAAAAGCATTCCGATGGATATTTCGTATGTTTATCTGTTTAGATGTCTTTGTTTTTGTCCGAATTATGTCAGCAAGATGTGAAATATGTAAATATGTTTCTATTCGATGAAAACTTATTAGTTGATATCCGTTTGTTGTTAACTAATGAATTGATTTCAAAGAAATTTCATCTGAAACTGATATCCGCCAACGAAATCAATCAGTTTTTCCAACATATTCAAGTTAGTCCGAGTCATTCGAAAAATAATTCAATTTTCAATATTTTGCTTCTTTTTAGGATACTTTGACCCGTAAAGAGGTAAGAGCCTTCGAAGACGCAAAAAAGTGCTGATAACGTGGATTTTTTTATCAACATCATCCTTATCTCTCTCTCTCTCGAGTGAAATCATCCTACAGAAGTTCTGTTTTTATAGGAGATCGATGAAAATGGATTGCTACTTTTCCGAAGTTTACTGAATTCCTATGCTGATCTAATTATCGGTAAGCCAATGTTTAATCTTGATGTTTATGCACACGAACGCTGCATATTTTTTTCTAGAAGTGAAAGCTATTTCCGAGATGTACTCAGATATTGTTAAACAGTCAGTGACACTACTTCACCATCACCTGGATCTGATATTTCGGAAATTAGTCGCAGTATCTTTCGATGATTTGGCTTATTTCAAGCAAACTGAATGCACACTGATCTTTTTTCGTTTGCTCAAGTGCAAATGGAATCATCTATGACTCATCAGATCGCTTGTTTTATTCTCTCTTCCGAAAATATAGTCAAATGTACATTTATTCTATCTCCACGCATGCCTTTGCCGGTGTCAGTTCTGTCTTCGCTTAATATATTCTCGAGACGTTTGTGTCTTTTGTTTGTTTTTTTTTCGTGTAAACAACGATGTACTAGTTTGCGAATAGTTTATGAGCATTTTCGTGCAAAATTTAGGCTAATCTATATATTGAATGAACTTCTTCTGTCTTCACTAGATTAAAAAGAAAGATAGTATGGCGGACGATGAACGATTCGAATCATCAATATCCACATTGGTCAATAATGAGCAATCAGAAGGTAAAGAGAGCGAGTAATTCGATTCGAGCCATTGTTTAATCTCTAAATAGATTCGATTACAAATGAAGTATCGGACTTGATCGATAATCTTCTAACTCAAATCGAATGCGAACTGTCTCCAAGTCATTCGTCAGGATTTACAAGTTTCGTTGTTGAAGATATTGTTGATAAAATCCGCTCGACAACATTAGCACATAAACAATCATCGAGTACAGATGATATCTCATCGCATTCACTTTCCAGTTCAATTGTTGACGTTCCATCAGCTCAATCAAGTCGGTCGATATCACCATCTCAGATTCTCAACGATGCCAACCAAGTTATATTACCGATCGATAAACGTATTTTGGACGACATTGAAATTTACTCGCGAGAACTTGCCGAAGAGTTTGTAAAGTCCGTCGAACAGTTAACATTAGCTTTACATCACATGTCTGCAACGAGTGTTTGCTGTCTGCAAACCTATCGTGATGCTGTGGGAGAGAAATTAAATGAAACAATTGAAACCAATATCAAAACTATTTATTCGTTCATGGCACAAGCAGAACAATTAAGCGCACAGTTAGCACCGATCTATGAATTGCAGAAGAAGATAGCTTATATTAAACAGTTACTCGATATTCTGTCCCAATCTATTTGATCAATCTTTTTTTTGTTTGTTTTTTAAATATATGTCTAAATGTCTCGTTTATTTTTTCCGTTGTAGATTAGAGCATAGGATGAGCCAACGGTCGAGATTTAAAACATTAGTGGTTGTCGATCTTGAAACAACGGGATTTATTCAAGATGAACCGAAAATTACCGAATTGGCGATGATTGCTGTAAATATGTGAGTATTTGGTGACTTTCATATTCTCAATGTTAGAATGATGAATTTAGTGAAGCATTAGAACGAACAAAACCAGAAGATGAATTACCTCGAGTATTGGTAAGCGAAGAATGAATGACTGTTAGAGATGAGATTCTGTTTTCTATTGTGACTTAGCACAAATTTGTGAAATGTTTTGATCCACTGAAATTATTAGATTCGGAAGTAGCAAAGATAACTGGTGAGTGTGAAGCTTCGTAAGTTCAATTCATTGATTATATGTATTGCAGGCTTCACTAGTTCAATGTTGATGGACTATGCACCGTTCAATTATGAAACAGTCATTGCCATTGAAGCTTTTCTCAGTGATTTTCAACAACCTATTTGTCTTATTGGTAAATTGAATGATCAATTGTTCGATCAAGTCATTTCTCTTGTTTCTAGCTCATAATGGTGATCTGTACGACTTTCCGATTTTATCCCATGAAATTCAAACTGCCATGAGCAATTGCGACCGTTCGCCTATCGGCAATGCTCAATTAAACTATCAATCTACATCCATTCCGACAGACGATCCCAGTTCACTGTTGACTAAAGATGTATCTGTACAAACTATCAGTTCAAAAGACGATCACAACCAGATGTCATTCCTATCGATTTCGTGCGCGGATTCGCTTGCATTCTTCCGACATCTAAGTCAGTTAGAAACCGAGAATCAAGTCAATTCACCCGAAAATTCGATAATGATACCGACTGAGAGCGGTATGTCAGTTGACACAAGTGATAAAAGCTCGACTTATATTCCTACTCCGGATCCTGAACGAAATAAACCGTCCCTAAAATTGAGCAAAATCTATCAACGAGATTTCCCTAGCGGAACATCGCATTTAAAACACCATCAAGCTGAACATGACTGCTTAATGCTTTTAGCTATTTTGAAAAGGCATCTGTCCCTTTGGCTCCAATGGATCGAAGTCAATCATCGTCCATTAAACTATTTTTCATCCTCGTTACTTTCAACAATTCAGTCTTCGCCGAAAAAAATGTAAATGTCTAGAAGCTTTAGCGCATTTGTAGGAAAACATTTTTCTCAATGTTTTTTATTATACTTTTCTATTAAATCAGAATGGCATTAATATTTAGTCTTTGAAAGAAAGGCAGTAAAAAGGAAAGCGTCGATCGACAAATGACGACAGCACACTATTGAGATCGAAAGGAGAAGTACCGAACAAGCGTTTCCTCTCTCTCTCTTTGCGATGATTTTCCTATTTCTTTCCGCATTCTTAATAACGCTTCTTACATGGGTGTCAAGGCTTTCCTCTCTCACTGTCTCACAAACTTCGTCATGTTTTATATTCTAACGTATTAGTAGACGAGTAGATGACATTTTTGAAATCCTGAATTTTTTCTCTCATTTCTTCCTCTTTCTCTCTTGTCTTTTTAAACTCTTTAATTGTTTTTTTTTCTCCTGTTTTCTTTTTTTACCAACTTTTCGTCCATTTAGTTCTTTTTCTTTGCGAAACTCTTCTTAACAAATACATTTCTATATTTCAGCTATTTATAAATAACACTCCAACAAGCAGATCGACCAAGTCCGCTCAACGATGGAAAACAATATTCTACTAAAAACTGATTCCTACAAAATCTCACATCATAGACAATATCCACCTGAAACAACCACTGTGTATGCCTACCTGGAAAGTCGAGGCGGCGACTATCCTGAACAAGTGTTCTTCGGTTTGCAATATATATTAAAAAAGCATTTAGTTGGCAAAATAGTAACGAAAGAATATATCGACGAAGCCGTTCAATTTTGGAATAAGCATTTTGGCTACGATATCGTTGATCGAGAAATGTGGGAATATATCGTTGAGAAACATGATGGCCATTTACCAATACGCATAAAAGCTGTTCCGGAAGGGACGGTTGTGCCAACGGGAAATGTATTGATGACAATTGAAAATACGGATCCGAAATGTCCGTCGTTGACAACATTCTTAGAAACAATTTTGTTACAAGTTTGGTATCCGATAACTATTGCAACGAATTCAAGAGAAATCAAAAAGATTCTGGTAAGATTCCGAGAAAACAAATATTTTAGGAGAGGAGGGTGAGACCTGTGTATTTTAGCTGCGATCATTAGTCAAAACAGGTGATCCAACGATGGTCAAATCTAAACTACATGATTTCGGCTTCCGTGGCGTGTCTTCGTATGAAACGTCTGCAAGTACGGACAACTTTCTCTTGTTGATTTAGTTTCATTGAAGTCTTTAGTTGGATCATGTGCACACCTAACATCATTCACTGGTACTGATACAATATCAGGCTGTGTTCTAGCTCATAATTATTACCTTGCTGACGATATGGTCGCATTTTCCATTCCGGCTTCGGAACATTCTACGATGGTTAGTTGGACAAGAGAAAAAGAACGAGAAGCATATGAAAACATGCTAGGTTTGTATGATTTATAGAACACCAAGAATTATTATTTGATTTTGGATGAATAGATGCTTATCCGACGGGAATTATTGCATGTGTATCGGATTCATACAATATTTATGATGCATGCGAACATATTTGGGGTGAACTTTTGCATGACAAAGTTATAGCACGTGATGGCACTGTAGTTATTCGATCGGATTCTGGTAAGAAGTCTGTGCTTGACAGAGCTTATCATCTTTGGTGAAAATTCGGTTTCAGGTGACCCATTGGAAGTACTCGAACGATTATTAATTATATTGTACGATAAATTTGGTGGTCATGAGAATGAAAAAGGTTATAAAGTTCTTGATAAGCACGTCCGACTGATACAAGGTGATGGAGTGAACATGAAATCAATTGAAGCTATTGTTGATTTACTTGAACGTATTGGCTTTTCCACTGACAATCTTATGTTTGGCAGTGGTGGTAAGTCAACTCTTTCCATCAAGGTCTTACCATTTACATTTCGATTTCCAGGTGGTCTCTTACAAAAATTCGATCGCGATACAATGAAATTCGCTATTAAGTGCTCTTACGTGGAAATCAACGGCATCGGTGGACTAGCCGTTGCTAAAAACCCAATAACGGATAAAGGCAAACGTAATAAACCCGGTCGACTCAAACTAGTCAAAGATACCAATGGTCAATATCGCACCTTGAGTAGTATTGATCAGAGTAATGAATATGATAATGCAGAAGATCTATTAGTAACTGTTTACGAGAATGGTCAACTTCTCTGTGATTATTCCTTCAATACAATCCGCGCCAATTGTGATATCGACCCCGATCATCTAGACTTTATGCATATTATGTAGGAATAAGTTGATTCTAGTGATATTTTTCTTTTCAATGATTGCATTTTGTCATCTCTTCTATAAATATATCGTGTTTTTTTAATGTTGTCAGTATATTTAAACTAGATGATGATTGAATAGAGTATTGATTTTCCTTTGTTGTTATACTTTCTCGATCTTTTTAGAAGTCTATCACATAAGGATGAGTGATAAAAAAGATGATCAAGTAGCGATTCAACGATTTGTTGAATACATTCAAGTAAAAACTGTTCAACCGGAACCGGATTACGATGGTGCTTTGAAATTTTTGAAAAACTACGCACAAGAACTCGGACTTGAATATCGTGTTATTACATTAGATGAAAGTCGACATGTCGCTGTTTTAACTGTAATGTAACGAGTTGACGAACGTGATGATTCTATGTCTATGTTCTAGTGGCCATCGTCATCGGTAGAGAAGACGATTTTGCTCAATTCGCATATTGATGTGGTACCAGTGTTTGAAGAAAATTGGATCGTTCCACCATTCTCCGGTGAAATTCTAGACGGAAAAATCTATGGTCGAGGTACACAAGATATGAAATGGTGAATAGAAATGCACGTATAAGAACAGCACTGACATGTATGTTTTCCTAGTGTTGGTATACAATATTTGGAAGCAATTCGTCGGTTAAAAGCGGAGAACTATGTACCGAAGCGGACTATTCATTGTCTGTTTGTTCCCGATGAAGAAATCGGCGGCGTACGCGGCATGAAAAAATTTGTTACACTTAGTGAATTTAAAGAGTTAAATATTGGTTTTGCTTTGGATGAAGGTAAAGACAAGCACACGAATACTGATTAGCTGAATAGTTCTTGTGTTTTTCTTTTCTCATTTCGAATAGGTTTAGCCAGTGAAGATGATGTTTATCAAGTTTATCATGGTGATCGTGCCGTCAACTGGATCCAGTTCGTAGTTAAAGGTAACACCGGTCACGGATCTCGTTTAATCGAGAATACAGCTGCCGAAAAGGCGCAATTTATCCTCAATGAAATGTTGAAATATCGTGCTGATGAAAAAGAACGTTTGGAGAAAAGTCAAACAACGGACAAACCTCTTCAATTGGGTAATATTACAACAGTTAATCTGACTAAAATTGCCGGTGGTGTTCAGCAAAATGTTGTACCGGATCAATATTCCCTATGGTTTGATTGCCGTATCCGACCTAATGGTTATGATTCGTTTAAACAGTTCTTACAAGATGTTGTTCGACGCGTACCGAAACAAAATGATAATGAAGCCGAACTCATCTTTATTCAGGATAGTGGCCCAGCTGCTATCACGGACGTCGAAAGCCCATCGTGGTGGTTGCAAATTTTTCGACAAACTTGCGAAGAAATGAAATGCAAAACGAATTGGACAATATTTCCTGCCGCCACCGATGGGCGATATTTACGTGATTGCGGCTATCCTGTTATTGGTTTTTCGCCAATAATTAATACACCTGTTCTTCTCCACGATCATAATGAATATTTGCACCAAGATGTCTTTCTTCGTGGTATTGAAATCTATGTAAAATTGATTGCAAATCTTACCAGTCAATGAGAGCCAAAAGCAGCAATCTGTAATTGTTTAAAACATATGATGTGATTCTTTCTTTGCCGTCGTTTTGATTTTCTTCCATTTTTATCATACACTATAAATATTCATTTAAAGCATCGCTCTCGATAGAAATACATGATTTTGATTTTAGATCTGCTCGACATTGTTCGATACATTTACAAAATATGGTTGTTGCTATGTAAGTGATCAGAAACAAATGAATTACTCGAATGCTTTTCGTATAGTGTTATTGAACTGCCAACTGATCTGTTCAAATCACCGGCCGAAGCATTCGATAACTATTTAGAGAAATTAGAAAAGGGTGGTGCAAAGAAAACTCGCCCATTCGAAGTGGAATTGACTACCTACAATCCAAGTTCGTGTTCATTGTTTTACATCTTCAACACGCGTGTCAAATTTGTCTTCTCTAGTCATTCCGAATTCAAAAGTCGTCCATGTTCTAACTCATTCAGAATATCCGGCTTCATCGTTTGCCTACATTGACCATTCGAACACTCAAATGCTTGTCGCTGACAATACGTTTATCGCTTTAATGGACAAATTAAAAGCCTTGCGCGTGTTTGATGTTCGCTTGTCGAAAACGAGGGTACGCGGCACACGATTAGAATATCAAGATTTTGTCATCAATCTCGGCACTGTCTCCCAAACGGAAACAACCAAAGGTTTAGTTCTCGAAGTAAACCCCTCTTCTCTAGATATCCAGTTCCCTTTGGAATTTAACTCTTTACTTAGGTCGCGTTTGTTGCAATGGATGAAACTCGTGATGGTTACTGTTTGATTCAGGAATTTCTTCAGTCCTTTCTAAACACGACCAAACAAAAGATACAGAGGCTGATCACTGAGCAATTGAGTATTTGGCTTCGATCGTTGAAGGATAGAAAGGACAACGAATACAATCCCTCGGTGACATTATTACAATATCTAGACATTCTTGGCATGAGAAAACAATCGAACGGATGAACATTTGTATGTTTCATATATTCTTATTTCTGTAAAATTCATCTGAATTATTCTTTTCTTCATCAAACTTTATAAGAGGAGAACAACGGAGAAAGAAAGTCAATAAATAAGTAACTTATTTGAAACGAAAAATGAACACGAAGTGGTAGGCATTGGTCAATTGCAAAAAATGCTGTTCGGGTTCAGTTTACCGGAAAAATCGGTTTGAATGGAAAATACAAAAAACGTTTTGCACTTGTCAAAGGGAGGGAAGGAGAGAGTAGATACACAAACAAAGGCACCAATCGAGGGAGCTAAATGGACAGAAGCCCAATCGATAGTTCACACGAAACAAACATAATGACTGCTATAGAAAAAAAAAGCCAACGATTCATTTGTGATATTACATAAAACAAATCAGAACTAAGAATAAAAATGCATGAAAAGCACATCATTCTTTGATCACCATTTGATAATCAATAAATGAAAGAGAGAGAGAAAAGCAAGAGACATGAAGAAAAAAGATGTACTAAAACAAAACAAAGAAAAATAAACTTTTTTTTTAATAACAACAAGCAGAAAAGAGAATTTTTAGTAGTTTGTGAAGATCGATTGCTAAAGAACACTATTATGCGACTCTGATATTTTCATACAATGTCATTTTTTAACGGAATGAAATATAAAGAAAGTAAGTAAGAACATGAAAAGATAGATAAAACAACGAAGGATAAAGTATCATCGTCATTGTATATCTGAAAAAAAAACATAACTCTTGATACTGAATTTGCCACTTGATTTCAGTTATTCACAACTCTCGTAACCGTCGAGATTGATGCCGAGTTGAATATCTCAATGATATGTCTGTCCCGATTTCGTCTATTGCCATTAAAGCCTATGAACAGACAAACATTTTCGATAGAAAACTCAAGATTGGAAACTTACAGTGTCGAGCATTTGCCGTGTGTGTGCAGCTGATATACAGAATCGCACACGCGCATCTAATAACTTTGTCGCCGGAAAGCCCACTGTCACGACAGCGATACCTCGACGAAGCATTTCACGATTGAAGCGCGTAACTCGTGCAGGCATATAGATTAGCATTGGAACTACTGGAGAGTTCTTATTTCCGTATACAATAAAGCCCATGTCGACTAATTTCTGTCGAAAATAACGTGTGTTGTCAGCCAACTGACAAATACGTTTTTGCCCTAGAAGTCAAATATGATGTGAGAGCGTCTTTTCTTTTCTCATCTATGTGTACCTTCAGGACGTTTCAATAGTTGAAGAGAAGAAATAATTTGTTGGACAACAGGCGCTGACATACTCGATGCATAAGTATTCGCATGTGAATTCACTCGAATATGATCAATTAATGACTAAAATTTAAAAAAAATGAATGTTTTCAAGCACTTTCCTTTAATTATTGATGAATATTATGCCGTCTATCTTATACTTGAATTATTTTTAAATTAAACAAATTCTTTCGAAAACATCAACTTCTTCAGTTTTATCATGATTTTCCACATCTGGCTGACAGTTTTTACCTTTTTGCCTGCAATGTAACCACCGGCTGATCCAAAGCTTTTTGTAAAAGTTCCCATGAGAATGTCGACATCGTTTGCATCGATACCAAAATAATCCATGATCCCGCGACCATTCTTTCCCATAGCTCCAACGGAATGCGCTTCGTCCATATACAAATACGCTTTGTATTTCTTCTTCAGTGCAATCAATTCCGGCAATCGACAGATGGAACCTTCCATACTAGAAAAAGAACATGACATCATTGAACTGATTCTTGTCCGAACGAATCACGTCTGATTTGTCAAGTAGATTAGAATGAAATAGACATGTCAACTGTTTTCTTTGTTGTTTAACGAGTAAGGGAGAAGAAACATGCAAAAACCTACCCACTTATCTCAGATATCTTCAGATACTATAAAAGGATTTCTATTGTGGGAAATTAAGTATTCGAATTTGCCGTCAGCTCACCTGTAAACACCTTCAACGACGATGATGATCTTCTTCCATGGTCGCTGAGTACGTGGATGACCATGAACAATAGCTGCGCGTAATTTGGCTTCCAAATCTTTCATATCTTTATAAAAAAAAGCATAGGGCAATAGAAACTGCAAGAGAACTTCATTTCGTCATCATTTACCATTATGTGCGAATGTCTGGTAACTAGCACCCGATAGACGCATACCCAAGATCAATGAAATATGGTTCATCTCATCACTTAAGATCAGATCTCCCTGAATAGAGAATGCAAATGAGCATTGTGTTTACTAACACATAGATTTTGACATACTTTCGATGCTACAGCAGGGATATTGAGAGCATTCGTTGCGAAACCCTAGATGAAAGAAAAGTAGCATGATACTTTTCGGTCAGATGTAGAATTTAACAAACCATTCCAAACGCAATTGAACTTTCCACATGAAGAAAGTTAGCAAGGAGCTGTTCGAGTTCGACATGGTACCGTTGTGTTCCTGTAAGACGAAAAGATAATATTTGAATAACATGTGCAAAACAGTATCAAAGTATTGAATTACAAATTTCGTTTACTGTAGTGAAGGTTATTGACACTGACAAAAACGAATTTCTGCTGCGCTGATCCACTCTATCCTTTTCATTACAACACAAAACAAAGGGCATCACCTTCAGACTATCGATAACATTTATTTGCATTATCAACCTTGACCTCGGTGGACCTCGATGACAATGCAGACACGCACATTTACTCATTTTAACACTTGCGATAGTCAAACAAACGTAATAAAACAAAGTATATGATTAATTTTACGAACGAGCGCGATAACTTCTTTTCCGTCTCTATTTTCTTGAGGGCTCTCCGTTATATTACAAGAAAGCAAATATGAAACATTTATCTCTCTAACTATTCTCCACGTGTTTACGCTGTAACATACCTAATTCAATTCGTGTATTACAACTACTAACACCATATGTTTTAAGTGCGTTAATAGCATCTGTTGCACACGGCCCTGACTTCTCTGCAAAGCCCAGATAATTATATGAGCCTAAATTGATTGCATTGATGGTTTTGCCGGTATATCTAAATTTATGAGGAGAAAAATCATAACCTGTGTGTGAAATTTGAGCATTGTCTAAGAAAAAGATCTTACCTGTATGTCCAGTTGTAATCGTCCGAGATACGTTCAGTTAATTCGAATTGTGCACCTGGCACACTAGCAATCGGTCGATTGAAAATATCACGAACACGCGTATACATGTTTCGCGTATAGAATGACTCATAGCTCTGGTATAGAGGTACAAAGCCCTACCGAACACAAGAAGATGAACCGAAAAGCGAGACAAAGAATGGAACTTACTAATGCAGCATTTGGGTCTACAGCACCGCGTTTCTTTTCTATGTTTGAATTGCGTAGGAAATCTCTTAGCCATCCAAATAAACAGAGTATTGCGTAACTCAAATAAGTTAAGATCGCTGCGTACAGCGGCGTTTCTTCAAATTCTTCGCATTGTAGATTTTCATCGTCTTTGTGGGTGACATTCTCACGTTTGTAATTCATTTCGTTTTCATCCTAAATGATTGTTTGCAACCGTCAAGAGAGAGCACGAACGTCGTTTTGATCGATACATACAGATGAAAAGACAGTGTCACTCATTTCTTCTTCAGAATGAAGTTTTGATGGTGGATAACGATGCTAAAAAATAAAAGACAACGATGATAATAAAATGTCAATCATCATATAGTTGACGATAAATCAATATAATTTCAGATGCATGCGTGTGCGTGTGTGTATCAAATATCAATATTTAGTCTATTGATAAAATTGACCATGAATAGAAATAAGATGTGAAGGTGGCAGAGGAGAATAAACGACGATGACGAAAAGAAGTAGCTTAATTATTGAGATAGAAAGGGACCGGATGCAAGAGAAAAAACAGATTCTCTAGTCAACTTACAACAAGCGTAGCATGGCTTAGTTTTGATGATGATGAAGCCAACATTGATCTGAAATAAACAAGAGAAGTCTCTTATGAATCATGTTTCATATCGAGACGCATTCATCCCACAATCGGACCATACGTTGTATTCGTTATTGTTGCCAGTCCCTCTTATCAACGGATGACGTCGTATCGAAAAAGAAAAGAACACGTCGAAGAGAAAAAAGTGACTGAGAGAAAAAAAGGAAGAACTTATTCTGTTCCTTTTTAGTACTTTATCATGAGTTGTTTTATTTTGTTGCCCTATGTTCTGTTAAGAAAAAAGAGAAAAACAATTATATGATACGAGTAAAGATGGTAGAGAATGAATCATTTTCAAATAAAACAAAAAGACGACAGAAAAGAAAGAAAAAAGGACCCAGGAGACGTTATCTATCTGTTACACTCAATAGAGGTCGCATCCACTTAGAATTTTAGAAGTTTTTCTGATTAGTGCAGATCTCAATCTATTGAAAATGCAAGCGCCATCTATCGATCATCTGTCGTCTGTACTGCACGTTTTCATCGATCAGATGCTGAAGCAGATGTAAAAGAAATGCGCCTAATACGTCACAAATCATCAGATTATTTGTAGATGAGTATCGATATAATTTTGAATCAATGATCGATTCCTTTGCTTCAGCAGTTGGTAGTTTGTCAATAATAATAGAATAAAAGCGTCCTGTTCCATCAATACACCATACACACTATTCGCTACCGGATGAGTTGTCGTCACCGCTGGTCACACTCGATCGTGATCCAGCAGCAGCTTAACACTTAAATGATGAGTTTCGTTGGTTATTTATATAGTATGGATCACACCAACCACGTGAAATAAGAAACAACGATGCCAGAGGAAGTGTACGATTTCGAACCAACTGATTTGATGATCCATATTTCTCTACATAGTTAGAATATTCCATAATAACAGATCGTGCATATTTTCTATACTATAATTCACTCACTGGATCGAATTGAAATCGTGCTTTCTAACGAGATGGTAATTTGTTCTGAAACTCCAAAAGAAAGTCTTTAGTTCGATCAAAACAGGTATCAGAGATGTTTAGGGTTCCGTGAGAAAAAGACGAAACGTTCGACGGGAACTGCTAAAGACACAGATGCGTGCCGAAGACGGGGTTTATTAGAATCTCATGCGCCGTTCGAAACTGGACGTGTCTGAAAACGATCATAAATGTCAATAGACTAGTAAGATGTGAAAGGAAAACATTACTCTTGAGTGTTCATGGTAATGTCGGAAAAGTAGAAAACTACGTTTCACTTTGATTAGTTAATGGAGGTTGGTAAAAAAAAACACTAAAACGTCATCTGAAGGCGTTTCCGAGGAGGAAATGTAATTCTCATTTGAAAGTTTAAGTAAATTTCTTTTAGATAACAACATGACTAGTAAAAAAACAACTTTCTCAATCAATTATTTTATACTGCTTATACTTCAACTTCTATTATCAGTCATTCGATGCTGAACATTATGAAAATTAGCGCTTGTGCTAATCTATTTTCATGTATATTCGAAGATCATTTCTCCGCTTGAGTATATTCAATCGAATGTTGACCAATAAACGGACTTTCATGTCAATACAAGAACGATTAATAGGTGAACATCTCGCTCGGCATGATAAGAATCTTGAATTGATGTTAAACAAATCAGATTCATGTAAAACTCTCTTGTTACAAACAATTTTCGATAGACAAATTCAAGAGAACATTCATTGGAATTACTTGTTCCCGATCGAAGTCTACGATCGGTATATGTATCGACTAAACTCATTAATTATTCATAATCCAACTGATTTCGATCAGCGTTTAAAACTTTCGAATAGAAACCGTTTCCTATCTGAAAATGACGACGACAGATTTCGAGCGTTCCTTTTCGATTAGGAGGCAAAAACATCGATTACGCTGGCAATAGTCTGCATAAGAAGTGCAGATTAATTCACTTAAAACAATATTAGTTTTCAATTATTTGAAAGAACTATATTGACATAAATTTGAGATATTTTTAACTCGACAAATACAACAAACTAACGGAATTGATTCCAAACGAACGCTTTTACATAGACATATGTTGTAAAATATGGCCTACTCAACTGTGTTTGCTCCAAGGAGCAAGTACGTCTGTGTTTAACGCGAAGTTCGCCGCTGTGCTATTTGCAAAAATGGCTCCGAAATTGTTTTCGAATGGAGTTGTTATTAATAAAATGAAAGTTGCTAAAAATGTCAAGGAGAAATCTTATTTATGATGAAGATAAATCTTCACTACACCTCGTCCTTCTTCTCCACGACGAAAAACTCGCAGTTTTCTTATCTCTATAGTCTCTCGCTCTCTTGAAACGAAAAAAAAACTCCCCGCAAAGATGTATCTTATATATATTTGCGGTAAGATCTTCTGCACACATACTTCTCATTCTTTCACATATTCTGGTGTGCCTATTATCATCTCTACGAAAAGTGAAAGACAATAAAACAGAGATGGAAGATGAGCTTTTGGAAAAAACTCGCCAGGTAGAGAGGCTCTTTCAAGAAAATCTCTTGTGTGCAACCAACGGGACAGAGCATGTCAATCATCTGCACCAAGAATTAGAACGTTGGCATTCTGATATTCGAACTTCATTGCAAACAGTTCTTCAAGAGAAACACCAAGAAATAGATGAGTATTTTGAACAATATCGAAACGAAATCAAAGATAAACACGAAAGATTCAGACAAATACATCTGAATTCCACTTTGACAGATATCAATGCTCAACTTGAACAATTGAACATCTATTGCCAATCGAATTTCATCGACAACCGTCTGAAATTAACCGTAGAATCTGTCCCAAGAAGTCAACTAGCGGACAAAGCTCAAATCGAATATTTACCATATACGGATATCACACACCAATCGCCGATTGAACCGTTGAAAGTAAGTACTGAGCTAGGTAAACAGTCCAAACCTACTAGTCGAGCATCGACAGTCACATCAACGGTCTTGCCAGAGCCTGGTTCAGATGGTGGACGACGCGATAGTGAGAAAAAAGAAGAGACTGTACAACCCGTGCCGGATCCTGAAGGACAAGATCGAATTGTATTGAAATTACCGTCGAGAACAACCACGGTTACTGGTGAAGATCATGCACCAAAATCGCCGACACAACTGTACGTGGGAAGAAAATCGGTATTCACGCCCGTTCTGATCAATAAAAACCGTCAATGTACGGATGAAACGAAAGAAATTGTCGAATACTCCATCGATTCCATACAGATTTCCCATGCTGAACAGTTGAATCAATCTTCGAGTAGTTCCAATGAGAATGACAATGATAATCTCGTACGTGCCTATAAAGTTATTATCAACAGCGAAGATCGAAATCGACGACATTCAACTTTATCGTCTGATAGCGAGCGAATGGACGGAAATCTTTTCGACTTACAACATTTCAACCGGATTGATTATTCCACCATCATGTTTCGTAAATGTGAAACGCAATACAACTGTCTCGCTACATCTACTAAGCAAAATGAATTAGTTGTTTACAATTCCAAACTAAAAGTTCTTATTGTTTTGCAACACGAAAGGCACAAAGCATGTCGTCATCGATTCTATCTCGAATGGCCAACGGAGTTTTCTCCACAAATATCCGACATAGCATATTGTCATGATAAAGATGAGTACCTCATTTCAACTTTGGACACGGCGCACATTTATTCATTCAATCGTAATCATCTATCGATCACTGACCTAGGTAAACTATCCGACGATTTACGTTTACGTCGTATTCATTGCCATCATCGTACTGTTTATTGTATACTAAGTGATAATTATCTTCTCGAATATCAATTTGATGAATCATGTTCGAATTTGAAGTTCGTAGGCAAGAAGATCATGTTATATAACCCACAAAATCGTTCGCAAGATACAGCTTATCATCTGTTAGATGTTGCCTGCAATGATCAATATTTAGTTGTAGCTTATGCTGATGATCAGGACGCAATTCATTTGCAAAGTATTCATCGTCGAACAAAAGAGTTTCATAGCGATATTGTCTTAGATCAACCAAGACCAATCAATCAAACTTATATACGAATAGAACCAGTTATTCATCAGGAAAACTTCATTTATCTTGAGGGTGAACAACAACTTTTGAGAACGATTGACTTTACTAATGATCGAAATGGTCAGCTCACGTCAGTTGTACATCGACATACAAAACCAACGAATGTTTGTTTCCTCGCTGATGGTCGATTTGTTATCCTGTATGAAGGGCCATATTTCCTCTCCGTACATGGCACACATCAATAATTCATTTTTTTTTACCATTGACCCTTGGATACCTATCGATTTATCAGTAATTTCTTCCCAGAATGATTCTGAATAAATAATTCATAAAATTTGAAATCTGGTGCTTTTTATATGAAAGGACATATGCACCTTGTCGATGATATTTTAAAAAAATAGCAATATAATTCCTTCACGTTCTCACACAGACGTCTAGTGAGCATTATTTATCTGTTTAATAGCTTGGTTATCAATGCGCAGATTGATCGTTGGTTACAAAAGCTACATGAAATTAGAATAGGCTATCTTGTGTGAAGCTTTTCGAGAAGATATTACGATGAGACAATGATACAGAGATTCGAGTTTAGCTTTCGCAAATGGTATGTGTGAAAAGCTTAGTAATGGCATAGAACGTGGTTTCTGGATCAGAAAAAATTGGTTAGATGGGTCAAAAGCATCAGTGATCATTTTTCCAACTTGAGTTTTATAACATAAACAAATCTTGGCTTCGTTGCTACGTCATTCTACTTCTTTTTCGCATATGTTGCAATGTCACCTTTTTCTTCTTCTTTATATGCTTGTTGTTTTTCGTCTGTGCTCTCATTCGATACTTCATCGTGATTTCAGCTTTTTTTTCTTTTATTCCGATGCTGCGACTATTTGCTATTTGTTGAAACAAAATTTTTCATTTGGCACAGGAGTTGTATTGACGACGTATTCCGAAAAGATATTTCGAGCATGCAAAATCCTGGAAACATTTATTAATCGATGCCCATTCGCAACTAAAGGGAGTAGTTTGACGTTGATTTGAAAGTTGAAAACGAAAGTACACATCTAATATCCTCATTCACACTTCCTCATCCATCTATCATATTTCTATACTTTAAAACACTTTTCGTTGTCTAGACACCCCTTTTAAGTTTCATTCAAACTATCTTTTTTCAGTAATATTAAAATATGGCTGCTGAAGGATCGTCAGTATCGTGTTTCCGTACAAAGCTCGATAGAAGGCTATTCGGTAATCGAATTGTGATTTGGCTCAATGATTCAACAGATGGCTTGCAGGCCAAAGAGACTCTTCAGTATTTGCAGCAAGAAATTAAGGATTTAATACTTACCGACGATGTCGATGCCTGTATTGATTACGTCTCATCGTATGAACATAACGACATATTTTTGATTATAGCAGATAGTTTCGGGAAAACACTGACACCGTTAATACATGATATTGAACAAATTCAAAGGATCTATATTTATTGTGAAACATGGTTAGGGTATCCAATTTGGGATTCTACTGTATTTAATAAAGTTTCTGGTCTATTCGATGACAAAACACTATTGAAGTCAATTTTACTCGAAGACATTAAAGAATATGAGTAAGTGAGTATAAAACCGTGGTTTGTATGTAGAAAAAAGCTTGCTTTGTTTCATGCCGATATTATAATTGTAATTTCGAATAATCGTGAGGTCGCGACTACTGCTAGCATAAATAACATAACATCTGAAGATAGTAAGAATGGGAGCACATATTTATATCTAAGTTGAAATGTGGTAATTTGGTACATCCACAGTCACACACATAAGATGAGCAAGTCTTATTGTTTTAGGGGACGTGAACTATACATGGGCAGTAATTCAAGGAAAGCAACGCCAGCGTCAGTACTTGGACAGGTTGCAGAGATGTGGTACAGTGAATATTGTCAGAGCCCAAGCACCAAAACCCAACATATCTTGGTTGTATACAACCCGAAATCAGATTTTAAGCATGGATTCGAGACGCTCACACAGCGACTGTCTCAATTACCAAACGTGCACTTAGAAATAGAACACGATGTTGAACAAGCCTATAAAACTCTAGGCAAGCTGCCCTTCACATTTTGGCGCACCGTTGTTGACAAAAGCATGGCCAAAGAATTCACCCTGCTGCGAAAGGAAAAAATGATTAGTTTATATTTTTGTGTCATTACTGTCATTTACACACTTCGATATGAGGAGCATTTACGATGGGCTCTGAACAATTCTATGGATGTAAGCAACCACAAACACTTTCTCTATAGTTCAGATCATTTTCAAACTCTCGGTGTTTTTTTGTTCAGGTATGGGGTGGCGTTGTCACAAATGAAGAAAAGGTTGTTAGATTCTGTTCGGGTGATCCTCTGACACACGAACACAATGTAGTGAAGAGTCTTTTACATGCCGATGAATCTGGCGTAAAGAAACTCATGAGCGAATTGTTCCATACCAAACTTCCATTCTCAATAGTAGTGAAAGATGATGATCCTCTGCTCAATGGTAGAATCAATTTCGATGAAAACCAAATAAAACAACGACAGAACCGCTTCGTTAATATTTTGAAACCGCAATTTGTTCAAAATTTTCGCACCAACAGTTTAGGCGAGCTGTTTTCCAATTTGCTTACAACAGATAACGAGTGGAACGACATCACACTGGGACGTTGCCTTGGCGGTACGTACAGTAGAAGTATATTTATATCACCTATTGAGATTTTGGAAATAGATCATCCTTGCAATTTGCTTCATTTTCTTCTTTGTGATAGGTATTATATGTCATGCGAAATTGAATAATCGACCAATGGAGCATATACGGGACAGGTTAATCAAATGGATCTACCCTTCATGCGGTGCTATACCAAGCAAGATTAATGCAATCTATTATGTCCGTGCTTTTACCGAAGAAACCTTTTTATACAAAGACGTTAACTTTGCGTTGGCAAATAATGACCAAAGATCTATTTATTGCCTTCGTGAATATATTAACACCTGTATTGTAGCATTTGAACAAAAGCTCATTCCATTCTATGCCGGTACTGTTTACAGAGCGGTTCAAATGACAACGGATGAGTTGACAGAATATAAAGTTGGCACTGGCATTCGATTTCTCGGCTTTATGTCAACCAGCAAATCTTTCAATTTTGTATCGTTCCTCGGTACAAACGTAATTTTCATTATTCACACTTTATCCGCACGGCATCAACGTAAGCTCGGTCGGTACACCAACGTTGATCTTCACACCAGTAATGTAACAGTGATGCCATCGGAAGAAGAAGTATTATATGCTCCTTTCTCAACATTTGACATTATCAACATATGTACAGATGAAGTGTCTGGTGTTACGTACATTACTCTTAACGAGAATGATGTATCAGCAGCGGATCATGTTATACTAAAGCAGTTGCAACTGTACGCTGACAAAGGTGTTACAACAAATTTTGTGATGCCTCAGTCGCGCATAGTACTGAACATCGACGACAGGTCTACTGGTACCCAACTTAATAATCTTTCTCTTCAGGACAATACGTCGACTATACTTAATATTGAGATACCAGTGAGCAGATGGCTAGGAGATGAAGAATGAATCTAGCAGTAGTTACTGCGTTACTCTTGGCTTTGATCATGGTCATAAATCTGAGCTCTTGAACATAGTATAACGACTCATTCGCAGCTATACATTCTGCTAGTAAGGAGTATGCATCATCACTCATTAGCTTAAATATATTTTTAAAAAATATGTACTATCTTTTTGCAGTTATTACATGTATCGCATAGATTAATTATTTTTGAAACAGAAGTAAACATGATAGTGATGCTCGCCGCTGGATTATTTTCCTTGAGTGAAATAATGAGACTAACATACGTTGTAAATATAATATCAACAATTAAAACACTAACGAGACTCCTAAAAACTATTCATGAACACTTTCGTTTATCTTTAGCTTTTTACCTAAAACCAATGTGTACAGCGGCACACATTAAATACTTCCTTGAGATTAACGTACCTAGCAAAACCATGCTTTACATCATACATTCCACACTGATAGAGTATGAAGTGTATATATAGTGGTCGTAGCCGGTGAACATGACTGATTTTTCTACTTGTTGTAAACGAATTAAGTTGATATGTATGAGACGCCACAACGTACAGGATTTTCATAGTTTCATTCCAAATATGATTCGACAAGAAATGTACATCTATAGGACGTCGATGAGCCGCCAAGAAACACAAACAGAAGAAAAGAGCAGAAATACCATCTATTTCAGTACAAATACACTTCTCGCGGAATGATTGAAGAAGTATTTGTATGTACAGCCATCTATCGAGGATTCTATTCCGCCCATTGCATCCTTCATCGGACTAATAGTATTTTATTTAAACATTTCACTGAGCAACGAACGATTCGATTACAAATTGTTTAAGAAGCATTGACACAATCGTTCTTTAAATAATATATTCTTCTGATTCCTTTAGATTTGTTTTCCATATACGAAACCAAATCATGCCAGGCGAATACGAACGTAATCTTCTGAATATGCAGCATCAAATTCGTGAAAATAATGCATATCTCGATGATTATCTCAACGATTTGAATTCTTGGACAGATGAAATGAAGAAAAAAGAAGAGACTTTATCGAAAACAGCAGATGTAACTGCATCGAATAGAGATCTTCCACCGGTAAGAAATTTCGTTGCACCACCGAGACCGAAGAAGAAATCTAAAAAGAAGAGTGAAGAAGCGAAACCGAGCGACATCAAGTCTGCTGCTCCGAAAATTCGTGCATACGATTATCGTGCTTGGGACAAATATGACGTTGATACTGAATGTGAACGAATTGACGCAAGTGATGAACACAGAAGTGACGACGACGAAGAGGATGCTGATGATGACGATGAAGAATACCAACAAGAACTTTTGAAAAAGAAAGCCGAACATTACAAAGATCAAGGAAATTATCAATTTAAACAAAAATCCTATGGTGAAGCGATTGAATATTATACGAAAGCAATTGAATGTGATCCAACATCTCCGATTTATTTTGCTAATCGCGCCCAGTGCCAATTATTTGAACAACGTTACGGTGCGTGTGATGCAGATTGTACATTAGCAATTCAACTAGATCAAAATTATTTAAAAGCGTATTATCGACGATCGTTAGCACGTATCGAACTTGGCAAACTTGAACAAGCTAAGGAAGATTTAGAATACTTTCTATCACGTGAACCGACAAACATCGATGCGAAGGCCAAATTAAATGAAGTGATCAAAAAGGATGAAATCAAACGCTTGGGAAGAGTCTATCCTTTGCCGAATAAGCCAGTAGATAAGCGATCGACCAAACCATTGAAACGAATTGATATACAAGAAATCGATACATCGGTTATTTCATCTCGTGAGACAACAAAGAAGAAAAGTATTGTCATTGAAGAGATAGAAACAATGGAAGTGAGTTAATACCTTTCATTCAATCTGATACACTTTGTCTGCTTATCTAGACGTCGACTCCTTCGGAACCAGTGCCACAACGATCAGCACCTCAGCCATCGATGCCAACACCTGCACCATCTACTTCGCAATCGGAAGAGATACCACCGAAACTAATCATTATTCCAACATCCGTTCCAACGACAGGTTATCAATTCAAACGCGATTGGTCGAATTTGAATAATCAACTTGAACAACAATCGATATATTTCAATAAAATTCCTCCAACATCTTATAAAACAATCTTCTCTACCGGTATTGACTCATCAGTATTCTCACGAATACTCGTTTTCTGGTCGAGCAAGATTGACATTGACGAACATTTAATCAACTCAATGCTTGAACTTCGCAAAACACCGAGGTTCAATACCCAATTAAGTTTTCTTGGCAATGATGATAAACAACACTTAAAAACCATTCTGGACAGATTACAAGCAAATTCTTCATTTTCATCGGATAAAATCCAAACAATCCTACGTGATTATAAAACTGATGGAGATCAAATCTAAAGTCTTCTCGTGTGTGTATGGTTTTTTTTCGTAATAAATACGGACAATTCAATTTTAGCTCTTGTTGTATGACAAAAAGTAATTTCAGTTGCAAAAATAGTTGAATTGTCGATGAAGATAAGTGAATCAATTAGGACGCACGGAAAACAGCTCCAAATTGCTACTTTTTAACGAGTAGGTGCAAAAGTTATATTTGCTCAACACTGTATGAGTAAGTATCGACATTAGTTGCTCAATCTTATCAGTAATGAAAGACATAGACAAAGAATTTTATCAACCATCTGCTTTTCTATAGCAAACAATGTATGATGATGTCAGAAATCAACCTTTACTTTCATGAAATACGGCCAACTCATTAAGACAATGGTGTTTAATTTATTTGAAACACCCAGCTATAAATATATATATATATATATATATATATATCAACGTTAGAACTTTAATAGGAAACAAATTTCCAAATGACTTCGGATTTTTTCTCCTTTCTTCTCATTTAGTTATTTATCATGTTTCTATTCTGTATGTAACATAATAGTTCGTTTTTCAGACAGGTCACCAACAGTTTGCTATTTCCCACTTCATTGCCTTTGAGCTGTTTTACTCATTTGTTCGCCTACGTCTTATTCACATCCTTCAGGAAGAAAGAGAAGCAATGAACAGCCTTATTGTCGCCCACATTTGTCCTCCGACTGCTTGTGAAATAATGAGAGCAATAGAAAATGCTAAAGAAAGAGGAAAAACGCGAAGATGCAGAGGCGGTCTATGTTATTCTCTAGATTTAGAGTAACTACTCATTTCCATTTTTCTTTCTTTCGTCAAGCATATACGCAGTTGAATGCAGATGACATTCCTGTCTGTTCTTTTCCAACGCTGAACATTGCGTGAGCGTATTGACGCTCAATAAAACCGGAAAAGAACGAGGAGACGAGACAACAATCTTTCTCTCCCTTCGTCTTCGTTCTTGTCTCTGACTTATTTTTCAGCAAAATGGGGAAAAAAGGGGAAAACGAGTTCTTTTTTTTATTGACGCACCTATACACATATATCTATTAGGCACAATGTGTGCTATTCATCATAATTCTCATTTAACGTGAAATAAAGGAAAAAAAATGATTATTAAACGACAAAAAACCAGGATAAAACGCCGTTGATACATTGACTTCAAAAGAAATGCTGTTATAACCAAAACGAAAAAGAGAACCGATCGATTAACTTTATTTTTCTATCTTCCGATTAGATTTTCACAGACGTTGAACATATGCTTGCCAGAGAAGGCGAAAAACTCGTCTAGATTTTCTCTTGGAATATCAACGTAGATGATAATGAGAAGAGAACAAGAGAAAAGAATTCATTCTTTTTCCCCAGCAAAGTTTTATGTAATGTTACTACAGAACTATAATTAGTGAGCGAAAAAGAATAAGAAGAATTCTCTCGTTTTTCTCTCGCTATATTTTCTCTCGCTATATTTTCTCTCTTTTTTTTCGGGCAGCAAGAAGAACGCATGGTTGGCATCAAAATAATAATAAAACCAACAATAACAAACACTACTACCACTCTTTCTACTCATGTCCACGCGTTGTGGTAGTGTGTGAACATGACCCAATCATCCTTTCCTTTTCTATTCTCCTCGTCTTTTTCTTGTCATCGTTTGGTCACTTTAATTACAATTCTATTATTAAACCCGTTGCCCATTATTCATGGAGCACCCACAAAAAAATCCGACAATGAATTAACACCCAACGTTCAACGCCACAAACGAGACGTTTTTACCAGTGATGACGATGATGGTTTCAACACTCTTCAAGCAAATGAATATCCTCTTATATCTGAAACAAAAATTATCTTCGAAGGATTGATAGGTTCGTATTGGCGTTTGAACAGGAAGGAAGAAAAAACTCATCTTTCTGTTTTTCTCTCGATTAATTAGGTTGCAAATACGATTCTAATCTATGTAACAACAATGAAGCTTGTTTTGATGGTAAGTCAACATGAAAAAAGAAATCGGAAACTACCTCTGCAAAAAAAGAACTAATCAGTTCTTACTGAACTTTTCTCAGCAGTTCATAATCCAATCTGGAAGATTATGATTTCAGGTATTTTTGTATTAAAAAAAACTCATGATTAAATGATCTCTGCTCTTCAACCTCCAGTCTTTACTTGAGCATGTTTTTCTGCTGACGAGGATGTCTGTGAAATAACTTTGGGCAAACCATGAGTGATTCTTCTTTTGTTCAGATGGCTTGTTTGGACAATGTTGGGATGGCGAAGGTTCAGTACGTTCGGCATTTGCATTAAAATCTAATGTGGATGAGCTTGCCGATGATAAATTGATCGCGTTGGAAAGTACATTGGACTTTTTAAATCGTCACTATCTCAACTGGCGAGATTATATGACTCAATGCATTCTATCACATATCTTAGCTGATACACATCAAATCAATCAAAATCGTTTGGATATGTCCTATGATGATTGTTTGAACAAAGACGAACAATTAGATGAACTAGCAGCTGTTCAAGAAGATGATATGCAACGACGACAATTGGAGCTCTTCGATGAAAACTCGAGTAAGACGAGTGTTGAGTGTTATTACCATACTTCACTTGAATCTTTAGATGTGTTATACAAAGATCCATACAGTCCAGTCATGAAATCGGATGACATCATCATCGAACTCCAGAATAACGATGGAATACCAGTCTATATTGAACCAGACGAAGTTGATATTGAACAGTCACGCATACCATCAGTTGTTATCGCACTTGCTGAAGCAGAAGCAGCACAAAAAGAACTCGAACAACTAAACCAAATTGCTCTTGCTTATGCGATCGATCATATGAATGATAATGATGCAGTCGTACCAGTCGAAGAAGAATCATCAATGAGTAAGAAACGCATCAATTTAATTGACAGAAGACATTAATCGAAGTGAAATTTTTTCACTTCTAGATGAACCAACAAAAGTATCTGTACATACAAACGAAGTTCATCCGGGTTTAATCGAAACATTGCAAACTAATAACAACAAACAAGTCATGCCAGCCTTCGTCGAACAAACCATGGGTAATGGGATGGCAGTTGAATATACTCACGATTTTCATTTCGTGGATTTTAGGAGAACATAACGAAGCAGTCGATGATAAAATATTGAATAATACAGATGCTAATCGTTATTTTAAAGTTGAAACAGCGCAAGGTTATATTTCTATCAATCGAGAGTATGAAGAGATCCTTTTCATTCGTCATCATTCATTCAATCGAGTCTTGTTTAGTTTCAAAGATCAAACTGAAGGAGGTCGTTTATTATCTTATATCGCACAGATGAATTCATGGCCAGCAGCTATTTTCACTAAACTCAAGTAAGAATCAAACAATTTTGGATCAATTCGGAAATTCATTCTCGATGTTCTATTCGTCATTCAGTGCTGATCGTCGAATTTTAACATTCCATGTTGCCAATAATCCCTATCGAATCAATGCAAGCAATGTTGCCAGTGCAGCATGTAAGTAAACTTGATAAGCGAGTTGCTTTCCATTTGAAATAAACAGACACGTCATCGAATAGGTTGATGATTTCATCATTGAGTTGTTAATAACGGTCTGCAATATTGAAAATTGCTTTCCGCCTTTAACGGAAAGACCGCACTGGTAGATTCACTTTGTCAGCATCGGTCTACCATTGTAATTAATACTTATTCTTCTCTCGACGCCGAAAAGAAAAACAGAATTATTTTAAAGCTGAACTTTTCTAACTTTATTTTTTATCTTTTCTCAAGAATATCTAAGCATGCTAGATGGATATACGCTAATAACATCGTTGATGATTAGATTCCAGAGAATTTTCATGCTTTTTCTTCTTCTTCTTCATCTTGTCATTGACAACTTCCATAGTTACATCGATTCTCCAGAGAGATTTGAAAGTTAAAAAGAGATGAACAATGTGATATTAAGCAGATGAGATGTTCTATTTCATAATACGAAATGCTCTGACACCTTCTCTTTTCCCTTCGTTTTAGTACTCAATGGAAAAAATATTGAAAATCAATTGGGCATTCATATCGTTGATTCTGGCATTGGCAATCCTCGACAAGTAAGATAAATAAATGAGGAAATATGCAAATCGAATGCTGAATTCGAGAAAAGAATTGTTGACATAGTGCGCATTATTTTCATCGCTCAAAACAAATCAGCACAGACACGTCTCGGAACCTTTAAAGATTAAACAGAAAGAACCATCATCTAACTATTGTCTTCAACATGGATGTTACATCGACTAGCGATTGCAATTAGTCAATGCCTTCAGGCTCAAACTTGATACTTGACTCATCTTTTTCTCTATGCATAACCAATCAAAAGGTCTCTCGTGCATATTAGATAGATTATCAGAATGAATAGAAATCTCTTTTTAGACAGTCTTCTATCTAAGAATTCTTTTGACAAGATCAGCGTCAATAATTCAGTATTTTATTCAACAGTTAACGTTTCATTTCGAATTTGTCTTCTGTTATGATAATTGAGTATAAAAAGAGAAATTCGCTTGTGCCTTCGCACCTTTTCCCATCGTATCATGTTCTGGAAAAAGATTGCTTATCATTAGATTATGTGAAATATTACATTAATACTCGACTTCCTGTTTGCTTTTATTCATTCCGGTAAGTTAATACAACAAATCTTCGACTTTCCGCCGCGTTTTTTCTTCTGTTTAACATTGATGTTCATGAGTTGAACGCGGTCTATTGATTCAATAATCAAGAAATCATTGGAAATATTTGTTTAATTACAGTCGATTTACGTGTGCGTGTATATTCACCATATGACTTTTCCGTTGGTAGTTGCACGAGTGAATACGTTCACAAAGACGAGGCAACTATTAGATTCACACGCGAATGCATGCATAATTGATAATTCTTTTCTCCTATATCATACTGTAACTATAATTTCAGCAGGTGACTTACTAACACAATAACTTCGTTGACAAAAGGAGAAAAATGCCAAGAGAAAAGGTCTTTAATTTGATGCATCTCTTCTTCTCTTTTTCTTTCTCTTGTCGACATAATTATGTGAGAATTCTATGTGTTAAAGTACAGAGTTCATTGACGAATCTTTTCAAGAAAATTTCAAAAAGAAGATGAAGAAGGTTAAGTTATTAAATATGATGAAACGACGCGTTCTTTCGAAGAAATCATTAATGAAATAAAAGACAGATCGTTAATATTAATGAGTACATCTACCCAAATCTCGTTAGACAAGCTTAGTCACTAGAAAAAAATTATTAGTCGTCTAATAAAAGCATAAGAGAAGAAAAAAGATGAACTAACATTATCTTATTCTTTTTCTTTTTTTTCTTCTATTCGCCTGCTCTCAGGGTAGTCAATTATCAATTGATCAACCAAACAGTTCACGTTTAACCATCATTACATTGGTTACATGTGCATTGGTACTGTTCACTATGGCTGCATTCGTACTTCTCTACTTTGTTAAACGCAACGATCGTATACGAAACAAATTGGCTGAAATTACACACATCAAAGGTTTATCGACAAATTACTATCAAGTAAAGTCATTTGTTAGACAACACGCGCAAGATTTTTCTTTTTCCATACAATAAAAAGGACCTATGTCGACAACGAATGCAAGTCCAACCAACAAGTAGTAAATCACCGGAAATTCATAAAGTTCATCAATCATCACCATCGAGTGCTGCTCCAACAACAGTAACAGCTGGCAGCCATGTGAAACATAATAGTGAAGGTTCATCAACACGAAGCTCAACATCATCATGGTATGCGAACGTTGATCAAGTCCACTTCTTTTTCACGAAACTATTCGCTTCTTTTGTTTTCTCTCGTTCGCAGGAGTGAAGAACCGGTTGCACCAGTGAATATGGACATCATGACAGGACATTTAATTTTAGTAGGAATTCACTTGTCTTTGAAAAAAGATTGTCGGTGACATGAATCTCATCTTTTAGTCATATATGGAAGATCATCTTCGTAATCGACATCGTTTAGAAGCTGAATGGCAAGCATTATGCACTGATGAAGCAAATGAAGAAAAAGCGTCATGTTCAATTGCACTTTCTGAAGCTAATGCCAACAAAAATCGTTATATCGATTGTATACCATGTAAGCACAAATAGTTGACATATGATCTGTCAATGGAAATGATGATAAATGGATTTACTAGAATGAGATTGGTTGACATTTATTTTCACTTGTCATCAGATTTTCTTGAACTGTATATGTTTTATCGATGCCGCCTTTGGTGGGTCACAGATGTTAAGTATAATTATCCTCAAGCATCTTTTTATCTATCTATCTATCTATATATATATATATGGATGAATATGAGACGGCAGGTCAGTGTAAGAATAGAGTAAAAAGAAAAGTCAGGTAAACCGTTCATTTTTTTTTCTTTTCTTTTCTCACTATCATTAATTAGAGGTAAGAATCGAAATTCGAGCAATAGAAGAACTCCTACTTACTTACTTACTTTTTTTTGCCAAGCATGCATAAGAAGTCATATTTTGTGCATGCGTCTACACATCGTCTTAGGATTCGAATTGACATGTCATCATTATCTTCTCTTCGCCAGAAAGAACATATATACATATCATTTCTTTCTTTCTTTTCATATAGATGATCATACTCGTGTCCAACTGACTAACAATGGAAACGATGATTATATCAATGCAAGTATTATTGTAAGTCACTTGTTTGTTCACATCGGAATCTAGTCATTTCTAATGGAATTGGTTTTTCTCATGATTAGACTGATTCGGATCCGAAATGCAAATATATTGCAACGCAAGGTCCAATGCCAAATACAACAAATGCATTTTGGCAAATGGTTTGGGAACAAGGATCATGTGTTATTGTAGCATTGACTCGACCGAGTAAGAGACTTGATCTCATTGGAATTGATCTCTTTCGATTGAGTGTTTTTAGTTGAAAATGGTATTACAATGTGTCATCATTATTGGCCAGTCGAAGGTTCAGCGCGCTTCAATGACTTCGAAGTATGAAAACCATTGTTGAAACTGAATGATAAGAAAAACTACCTTTTTTTCCTTTAAGGTCAATCTTGTTTCGGAACATATCTGGTCGGATGATTATCTCGTTCGAAGTTTCTATTTGAAGAATGTGCAAACCATGGAAACGCGTACTGTAACCCAATTTCACTTTTTAACATGGGGCGAATTGAACAATCCACCATCGGCTAAGGCATTATTAGATTTCCGACGGTATGTAAAATAATCTCCTCAATACACTATACTTAGATCGTTGATTAAAATTAATGAGCTAAAAAAGTAACTTGTCATTTAAAATGACATGAGAGGCGCATGTGTGCACGTGATCAAGTCGCATCTTGTATGTCTTTAACCAACGAGACTAGTTGCTTCTTAGCAATTATCAAACAGAAGAGTGTCTAGGAGAATGAACGCATAGTTCTCTTTGGGCAGCTTTTGAAAATTATGCAATTTGGCATCAATAATTGCATAGTCACAAAAGCGACCTGATGGGAATGCTTGTTTTTCATATACAGCGCGATCAGATCAACTGAAATCTCTCCTTTCCTCCCGATACGATCGTTTGATTTCGCTTTTTTATTCTCTAGAAAAGTGAATAAATGCTTTCGGGGTCGATCATCACCGATTATCGTTCACTGCAAGTATGTATTTTCATTCTCTTCTCACATCGCATTCAAATGACTTGTGATTGCAGTGATGGCGTCGGACGCACTGGAACGTTCATTCTTTTGGATATGGTCTTGAATCGTATTTGTAAGGGGGCACGAGAAATTAACATAGCTGCAACACTTGAACATATCCGTGATCAACGAGCAAAAATGGTGAAGACAAAAGTATGTCAAATGTCATTTTCTCCATGAGAAAGACATTCCTTTTCCTTCTTAGGATCAATTCGAATTCGTCTTTGTGGCTGTTGCTGAAGAAGTAACCTATTTATTGAAAGCATTACCTCAATAAAGTGACATTTATGCATACGTTACGTCACTCAAGTTTATTCTATCTATGACAACACTAATTTCCTGATCAATTCTCTTGCGCTTCGTTCTTTTTTTTTGTTGCTATTACGAAAGGAAAAACATATAGATGATGATGATGATGATGATTTATGAAAAATAAATACAAAAAAGACTCTATGACACATTTTTTCGTCTTCTATTTATTTAAATATTCAATTACAATCTTGCCATTTGCAGAACCATTTTCTACACGCGCAATTGCTCCAGGAATTTGTTGAAAGGAAAACTTCTGTTGATCAATGTTTATTTTCAACTAAAAAGAAAAACTTTCATATTGACCTTCCTCTCTCTCACTCTCCTTATTAAAATCCTCACCTTATTTTGTTCAATAAGATTCTTGACTTCATTCAGAACATGTCCATCGGCTCTGTAGACTGCCCATCGATAGTTTACACCATTGGATAAACCCTACATTGATGAATTCATTATAGTTACTTTCGAAAGCGCCTCCGTCTTACATAGTACGTTTGTTTTACTGCTGTGTACGTCGTACGAGCAAAGCCAGGAATCAAACCGTATTGATCAACATTACGAAAAATGGGTGAAACTATTGTGACAAAGGTTCCGCCTTTATTTAACAATGGACTCATCAATTCGAAACTGTAAGAACGTGGGCCAACTGTATCAAAGATAAGATCGTATCTGAAAAGATGATTGTTCTTTGGCATGTAATCATAACAAGTGAGAGAATGTTTCAGACATACTTTGGTTTTCGACTTAGTTCAGAAAGCCAATCTTTTTGTTTATAATCTACGGTATCAACTACACCGAGCTGTCGAATATAGTCAAATGATCGTTCGCTACAGAGGGCTGTTGTTTCCATGCCGAGATTGTTTAATAACTAATCAATGATATTCTCAACAGATTGAAATTTCAAATGTGTTCATTTACTTGAGTCGCAACATGACCTACACCTCCACCTGCACCAAGAACCAATGCGCTAATGTAAAGGAAAAAACGAAGCAGTTGGAGGAAACCAACGAAGATCGATCTACCGTCGGCCAAATGCATTTTCTTCGTTATATCCACTAAATTTTCGAATAGCATACCAACTCGTTAATGAGACAAGTGGATATGCAGCTGCTTCTCCATCAGAGATATTGGTTGGTTTTAAACAGATCTACAATCGGTCCGATAATGTTCGTTTGTTTGTCGTTGAAAACAACCTTACTTCATCTTCTCCAGCGGCACAATATTGAGCAAAACTACCATGCCGTGTAACATTCAATGCTCCGAAGACCTTTTTTTGGATAGAACGAGCATGAAATAATCTAAATCACTCCGTCTTACTTTATCGCCAACGTTGAATTTCGTTACTTTCGGTCCTTTGCGAATGATTGTACCGCAGAAATCTCGACCTAATATTATCGGAAAATCTAATTTTTCTAATTCATTTCCGCCCATTTGTAAAACATTTTTCGCCGATTGATATGTGCCAATCAGTTTAGCACCATAACCCTCTAGAGCATAAGACGCAACTGAACCAGTCCGTTTTTTGTCTTCACTTACCTCGTCTACGAATATCTATTGGATTTACACTACTTGCTGAAACTTCGATAAGAACATCCTTGGGAGAATTTAAAATAGGCATTTGTACACTATCGGATAAAGTAAACTGTTTATTATCGCCGTAATAATAGATAACCCATGCTTTCATACGGCCTGCTGCTGATGTTGCTGTCGACGGTATACGATAGGCCATATTGGGCTCACTAATGTTCTTTATTGCTGTGTATACCGAGCGGTTTAAAGACAGCAATGGGGAAAAAATGTTCGATTTCATCATCTAAAATAATGTAACCGTTCGAATCAATCGATGTCGAACATGTGCTCTGTTTTCTACCCATGAAATTTGCGATCGAGTTAGTTTTATGATAATTAGCGATACCTTCTTGTCTAATCTAAGTTATTCGATTACGTTCGAAAGGGAAAAGGCTGAATATAGATAGGATCTGTTTAATATAAAATCAACAAGCAACCAATAACAAGAAAAATAAAAGGCACCTTTCAAAACAAGAAAAATTTAAAGAAGATAAAATAAGTCTCTGTCTTGTGATCATTTTTGCCCTTTTTTCTGTGTAACTAAAACCAGACTTGGTGATGAAGATGAAGCCGTTGTCGTAGTTGATGTTCGAGGCCAAATAGGATTGGCTATTTCGGGCAGAACACGTTCAACGGTAATCAACATATCGAATTCCTGAGCAGAATTGTACAGACGATGTAATGCTTGTATAGCCAACTCTTCAGTCTAATCGATAGAAGAAATATGAAAGTAGAACTTCCTTAATTACCTTTTCAGATTATAAGAAAACAGATAACTAACCTGAATCTTCTCCAAAGATTTATTACTGATTTGTCGAAGAGCCTCATGTGCGCGGACTTCTTGATCTTGAATGTATTTGAAGGACATGACAGGCGGTGATGTAGCCATTGGCATATTGGAATAGCCGAATGAAGATGCTGATGGTGGAGATGTCGCTGACATTGACCAAGGGTTGCTGATGTCATGTTGCGGAGGCGATGGTTGACTTATTGGAATTGAACGCGTGGGATTTTGAATCGATCTGAAAAGTATAGATCTAATTTAAACAGAAAAGTTTGTAAAGCAAGCGTTACGTTGCTCGTGTTATGCTTGGCTTAGGAACATTGACTTCTTTTTCAGTTGAAAAGGTGGATTTCAGTGGTATTGGCGGAGGAACAGCAGTAGTTACTTTCCAAGGATTTTTTGATGTCGGTTCATCTTTCGTTTGTGTCACCGGTTTTACGCTGCAATACGAAGAGGAAGTATTCGAATATTCACGAAGAACAAACGTGGTTATACAGACATCTGTTGCGTAACTTTTGGCTTAGCCGTATTGACATCGAGATCCGCTACTCGCTTAGCTGCAGCAAATTTCTCCGCTATGGATGACAATATAAGTGTATTTTATAAGTGTAAGACATTCACTCTACCTTCCTGTTGAGAATAGACAGCACCGGGTATCGCAGGTCTCGTTGGACTGACGAGAGCATTATTTGACATTGCTGACTGTGTATTCTAAGGAATAGATCCATTAATCCCATAAAAACTTGCAATTTAAATTTACTTTATTTCCTTTCGATGTTTTTTTCGATGACACAGACGTCCATTTTTCTTCTTGTTGGATTATCGGTCGAGCTACAATTGCAGGTGTGGGTACTGTTTCTATCGAAATTGGTGGCGATGCTTTGTTCACATTCTCTGATTCCGATGTTCGCAATCTGAAATTCCGATTTATCGAAGACACTACTGACGATATGTAATTTCTTAACAACAATACCTGTTCAATTGTTTTCGTTTCTGTTGTGCTTGTTGCTTTTTCGCTGCAAGATTGATCGAGTCATCAATATCAATCGAAAGGTTCTCAACATTATCCATATCAACAAATAGATCATCCAAACACGGACAGTCGTTGTATGGCGTTATCATTCGATAGTTCATACAATCAAGCTAGAAGACATTCAAACTCAAACGAAATAATCCAACAGTTTGATCTTACTAGATTTCGATACGATTTCGTTAGGTCGGTTAATAATTGTTGATCTATATTATCCAGTAGACGTGCTTCGAGGAACGTAGCTAAATTTCGACAAATGAACTGTTCAACAAATGTTTTCAATTGCTCGGCGTTGTATGTTGCAGCGAATTGCAAAAGTTCGGCAGCATCACGAAACGTAACTAGAAAGAAAGATGACTATGATCTTAATTTACTTGCATAAAGAGTACTACCTAAATTTGCAATGTGAAATTCGCAAATTTGTTTCAGTCTTTCGATTAACAACTGATCGGACAAGACCAATATTTGGCACAACTGTTCCACGGAAACTGAAAATCAACGAATGATTTTGAAAATTCCACACAAATTGAACTCACATTTATTGGCGATCGTATCGGTGTATAAATAATCAATAATAATCTCAAGCAAATCAGCTGGTATTGCCATTTTCAGTTCACAATTACTTTGACTCTAAACATTCCACATGAATCTATTGAAAACACGAGCAAATCAAGAATCTCTCACTTCTATCCAATCCGCTAAGAACATGCTACGAAAGTAATCTAATCGACTTGTTAAGATGCATTTATGACACGAGATCTTCTTTCCATCTTCGGACACGATTGTAACATCATGTAGATCCGGTCTGAAATAGCCCGAAATGTCAGTTATAGAGAATTGTTTCTAGTTTTTTATTTACAATGCATCTCGTGTGTAGTGGTACCGTTGTTTAATTTGACCGATAGATTCATCAACTGAATTCGTAGCAATTCTTTGTCGACTTTGTTTAATCGTGTCCAGTCTGCAAGAAAAAATGAAATTTCAGCGACAAACAACGAGAACTGTTCGTACCTTTTACGAAGACTGTGCAGTTGAAGCAACTTCGCAAGGTCAGTCAATTGTTCCAATCCAATGTTCAGTTCCACATCACTATTTTGTCCTGGAATCGATTCGTCCGTCGGTGAAGCAGCGTCTTTTAATTGAACAATTAACCGAGTTCATTTGAGAGTTGAAAACATGACATACTCGTTTTCTTCTTCTTCTTCGATTTCGCTCCCGATTGATTTGCTCCCGGATGCGTACCGGTCTGTTGTCGAACTCGAGTAAAATACCGATGGTCATCGATATCATCATCGATACTTTTCATGCGAATTAAATACGCTTGATATTCATGTTCGTCGCGAGTTTTGATATTGCTATAGAAATTCAACCATGGACATTTATCCGTATAGATATATTCTAGGATTAATTGGAAAATCCCGGGATCGATGTAACTATTGTTCTCTGTGGTGATTGATAAATGATCAATTTGCTTTTTGTAGACTCGTTCTCGAAAGTAAGGACTACGCATGGAAAGAATATATTTATGAGCTGAGTATGTTTGGTTATTGTTGATTTCGAGTGTTATGTCTTGGGTATGTTCAGCTTCGCTGAGTAATTCATGGAGATTTTCTTGGAAAATTGATCGAGGTTGACATGGATGGGCGTTCAAGCTACAGCGAGCGAAAGATAGAGAAAATTTCAATGTCGTTTCTTACTGTGTAGTCGGATGATATTGAAGTGCAGCTAATGAACGGCCGGTGCGATCAGTCGCGATTGCACGACATCGATGAAGAAGTGGAATGGGTGACGGAGATAAATATTGATAAGCACGCTCATCGTATATGGAATTCGATGAAACGTCTAATAATTTATCAATTCGAATAATACAGAGGAAATATACCTGCGATATTCATTACCATGTTCGACTTTTTTGCTCGTATTCGATAACTTATCCAAACTTGCAGTATAGACCTGTCCCGTGTTGGTGGTGAAGAGTATTGCGCTCGTTCCAGCCTCTATGTGCTCAATGGTTAATCGTTGTTTTGTTGACCATACGCATAATTTTGCTCGATTGTTGCCCGCATCACGCTCATGATAAAGATACAACTAGGGAAAGAAATCGTTTTTCGTATATGAGAAGTACATAGGCTGATTCAGTACTTTCTTCGATTGAACATAGAATACTTTTAAATCATCATCAATATTCTCGTCGTCAAGGATTCCGTTTGATTCAAGCTTTCCACCTACCACAGCGAGTTCTGTCACATGCGGAACACTAGAAAGCTTTTAGATTTATCCGATTGCTTTGTTATTCTTCTTACTGTTTGACAATCTTCCGGTATTTATAATCATTCAGGATATATATCGCATCTTTATTGGTATAACAAACGATCGCATAATCACTGCAGACAAGTTTTTGTACTTGTTCCACTTGACTATTGAATTTGGTCACCAGCAATGGTTGTTGAATGTATAAATCATTACTTTTCAGATGGCCAAGATGTCCAGCATTGAGACCGAATGTAAATAATTGTTCATTATCAACAATCAATGCAACATGAAATCGTCCACAAGCAATATGCGTTACTTTTCGATCTTTAATCTGTCGAAATTGCATCTAAAAGAACAAAGACAGATTCGGTGAATAGTTTCATCGACTGCTGCTCTACCTTCGCTGGTACTAAGACTTTCGATACACCTGGATGTCCTAATTGTTGGTAATTATTCAAACCACAACTCCACAAACATCCTCTAGATAAATGAAAATAGATCTTTCGATTTCATAGTGCATTTTATCCAACTTTTCAGTAAGAAAATAAGAACAATCGCGCGTGACCGCTATGTCAACACAGTGATCTTGTTCAGTTTCTTTGATTGTTTCCATTGCCATGATTAATTTTGGAGTCTATGAAGAATGAAATAACGAACTTCGTTGCGAAGATAAAATGCAAGCTTTTCTTACTAAAGCTGGCTCTTCACTGTCATGTCCAAGACGTCCGCCAACACCAAAACCGCAAGAATAAACCGACCCATTATCAGATAAAAACAACGTATGATATTTATCCATTTTAATCTACATCAAATGTTCAGAACTATCCCAGCAAATCTTATTTGATTTCGGCATATACTTTTTTAATGCAAACTGAATCCCGACGAAACGTTTCGATTAGTTCTGGCACCTTTTTTGCTGTCGACTACAGACAAAGGATTTAAGTATATTAAAAGTTCTATATTAAGATTGATTTACTTGAATATGCCCTAGATTTCCATTGGTGTTCTCACCCATTGTATAAACTTCATAGCTTTCTATTTAAAAAAAAACAAATGGTCGATTTATTGAACTGATTCGAAGTGTACCTATATCTAAAGATTCTGGAGGCGCTTCAATATGTGTATCGCGTACAACATGATCGATATACGATAAATGATCATAATCTAGTAAATTCGTATTTGCGCCGGCCTTTGGAAAAAAACAAATAATCAAGAATTCCTACGAAAGATAAGAACAGGCGCCGTACTTTAATCAGATTGATAGTATTATCGATTCTCCCATAAAACACACTATAATGTAATGCCTGAAATGAGCAAACAATTCATAGTTCGAGCTCTTCGATAAATATTATATGCACTTACGGTATAGCCTGATTCTAAATTCTTCGAATTGATGTCAACTTTTTTCTGTTTTAATAGCCAGTCGATGACTGGCCATTTATCCGGTAGAGCCGAGCATATTTGTAGTAGTGTTCGACCATATTTATCATGACCTGAGACGAAAATCATGACAGATCAAAATGGAACACATGAATTTCTACCTTTTGCGCAGTTTCCACATCGACACAAATAATTGAGAATGACTTGCACGGGAATAGATTGCGATGCAATACGGATTAAATCGAGATAATGAGTCGTTGAACGGCATTTTGGTGTACAATCTATTTCGATAGGAGTAACGGGCATACCTGGAAATAGTCACTCTGATCTGTCAAGGACGAATTGAAATCAGTTGAAATTACATACTATTTAAAAAGACATTCTGCGCAACAGAAAAGGAAAAGTAATTGTGTCAGATTTGCAAATGGTTTCGTAAAAAGTAGGTTTTGCTCGTTCAGTAGCGATATTTTCAAGACGAAAAATGACGACATTATCGGCATCTTGGCTGTGGCGGCGCCACAAGCGTCTATTTCCATATGCCTATGCAATGGTAATTTTACCATTTCAAATTGTAAATTTGAAGTATTTTGCAACACTTCTACATTATTAATAAAAAATGTCATTACAATTTGCGATTGTCCAATTGGTTGGCAAATCAGAATCTGCACTCTAATGACGTCATGCTTATAGTTTTGTAGGTATATCAGTTTCATGAATGTACTGCTTGTTCGTTGGTCGATAATCGCTTTCTGCTGTTGTGTTCTTCAGAGAAAAGAAAAGACTCTCGAATGATTGGTTTCGCAAACGAAAATGACGCTTCACTCGTTGAAATTTACGACATACTCGATTCGGCTGACTCAATCCTTCTAATAAATCAATCGTTGAATAAACAAACTATTTGACAAATATATCCGTTGCTCTTTTCTTTTCAGTATGTTGATCATTTTCTTCTCGTTTGCTTTTAATGGAAAATACAACTTTGACACATATTGAAACTCTTTCTTCAACTACTCCGAATTCCTTCATTCTTTCACCTATACTCAACACCACAGCAACAACACCGACATTGCACATTCTACAGGTAAGTTTCTAATCTACAAAAAGAGGAAGAAAAAGAAAACAAAACAGAAACATAACTTCGATAGAACGAAATAAAAATTATATTTTAGCCAGCGTCTCGCGTTCAATCAGCTATAATCGATCCTGATAAAAACAAAACTCATACAAACAAGGAATCAAAATTGCTGTACGTACTGTTTCACAACCCAAATCGTTTTCTATTTCGAAGTTCTTTCAGCGTTAAACAAGAACAATCAGATTATACGTCTCGTCCCGAAGAACAATTACTCGCCAGACGTATTCCCATATCCAATCAGTTGAGAAAAACATTAGTTACACCACTTCAACTCGATCCACGTGAATCACTCAACAGTCCATCAACTGTATCAATGTCCATGGCGAATATCGGTGGTCATCTTATGTCAGCATTGAATCCGACTCATTTGCCAGAAAATACTGGAGGATATCATTTTTCAAGTATGAAAACATGATGTACATCCAAAGGGATTCACATGATCTTTTCTGTTGCAAATAGATTTGCCCAATGACTTGGCCTCGAGTTACAAACACTCTCGTTCTTCCAATCCGGATCTCTCGTCTCCATCGAACTCGTCCAACTCTTCGAATCCTTCGTCGTCACATCATCATCAAAGCAAACGACAAGACGAAGGTGGTGATCCAACACGTAAACGCGCTGTTCGTTTGCAAAAAAATCGGTATGCAACTTTCATTGTTTCGTGACGCTCGGCAATTCTTGAAATATTTCAGTGATGCTGCTCGTGAATGTCGTCGAAAGAAGAAGGAGTATATCAAATGTCTTGAAGAACGCGTGACTGGACTTGAAACTCAAAACAAAGCTTTGATTGAAGAATTACGGCAATTGAAAGAATTATATTGTCAACGTGAAGAAAGCAATACCAATAAAACCACGACAAGTTCGCGCTAGGAAAGCGAGGCCGATGTTGCCTTAGTATTCGTCTGTACAATTCGAAAACGTTTTGTTTCTGTTCTTGCTTTATTCTCTACATTTATATTCGTCGTGCAAACAGTTTACTTTTCCTGTAATCATAATTATAGCTATTTATGTTTTATTTTATGTGATCTTCTGTTTTCTCTTTCGTGTTTTCTATTCTGTGACAGTGTGTAAGAAAATATATGGAAAATAAAATGCAGTGTATGTGTATTCTTTCAATTGACAAATATCTTCTCTACTTTGTCCTTGTTTTAGACATGAGTGTGAATGGATATTAACGGAGTAAGTCGGGTTTTCTCTCTTGCTTTCTTTATTAAAGCAAAATAAAGACAATCGTGCTACGGAAATGATGCAAATCCCTTTAATTTCTATTTGAAAAGGATCAACATGTGTTCGTAAAGCAGATGATAGTTGACTCTAACTGTATGAAGTGAAAACGATGAAAAGATTTCCTTTTCTTTGATTAGTACCGTTCCTTTGCAATGGAATTATCTCCACCGGCATCGAATCTACTCCGCTCACATTCTGATCGTGATCTGCAATCCAATGAACGTCGATTGACACGAGCGAATCTAAAGAGTTGTTCTTCAGCGTCGGATATTCCACTTCAAACTGCAGCGACAACAAACACAAACGCAATAATACCTCCGAGTGCATCGGTACCTAACTCGCCACTTCTATTACCATGGGATCGACTACAGAAATGGCTGTACGGAATTGCCGTTGTGACGTTCGATCTGGAATTAGGACAATCGATCGAACTTCTTCTGCCCACTCATTGTAAATTAACAGATAAAGAAAGACTGAATTTATCTTATTTGTCATTCCCCGATGCCAACTCCACGTTTCTTGGCGACACACAATATCATTTTCGTATAAGACATGAGTCAACCTTACCAAGTTATTATCAATGCTACAATTCAATTGTTCCACCTGCATTACAAGTCGATCCGAATTCCTTATTCGGCTATGTACACTTTCGTCAAATACGTGACAAAAAAGTGAAACGCGGTTATTTTCAAAAATCACTTGTCCTTCTGTCAAAACTACCATTTATATCTTTGTTTCTGTCAATTGTCAGTGAACTTGGTCCAAATTATTTTGAATACGGTTTGACTAGTCTCGAAACTTGCTGCCATCTAATGGATCATCAGTGGCCTGATCCTGAACCAGGCAAAACACTGTTATTACCTCTGCTGGGCAATGTTCTTCAAGTGCGCATTCCAACCCATGGTGACAAACCGTTCTCATCTTCAGATCTAATACAATTTCGTTCGATTGTCAACGAAAATGGAACGTCAAACAGTAGTAATTCGATCAAGCTTCCTATTGATGATGATGTAGAAATTGAAACATCATCTACAACGAGTTCTCTCACTATCAAAACTCAAGTAAGCTAATTTCATCAAAAAAGAACTCGTCCGTTCATTCGAAAGAAACACTTCTCTTAGATTTCAACAACTACAGATCAACATACATACACATCGTTTGAATTTCTCCAAAAACACGAACAACAACTACCTCGTCTGATTCCATTTGTATACGATGTGAATACGTATCAATCACTGTCGTCGGTGTTGACACATATACAACTTTTATGGGAACTGATTCTATTGAATGAACCAATTGCCATTCTCGGCACTTTTCCAACTTATTGCTCACAAACTGTGCAAGCTCTTGGTAGGTGATATCGTGTAACATCGAGAACTTCACAAGTAGTTTCGATTGTTTTTAGTCCATATCATCTGGCCGTTACGATATGCATCTGACTACCGTCCATTCTTTACTATTCATAACAGTGAATTTCAAGAGATTACATTTAATTCTTCGAAAAAGTCTTCGAAGAAACCCTCATTTCAACAGTCGATTATTATCGGTGTAACAAATCCTTTTTTTGCTAAACTTCTTCATCAATGGCCGCATATCATTCGTGTTAACGATCAACAGCAAGATCGCTTGAAATCTCGATACAATGAAAATTCCCTTTGCGTCGAACAGAAAGACGCCAATCTTTCACTTCATGAACTCGATGATAACACTGATTTATCATCATCACCCCAAACATTATCCACAATATTGAAAAAATTTCCATCTAACTCTAAGCCATACAAACGTTCACGTACAATTAACAACAATTCTTCACATTTAACATTTGATATGAAGCCTGGTCTCTATACCAAATACAAACCGTATCTTCAGCGCGATAAAACCATTCTAAAAAAACTTCAATCATCCAACTCCCAACAACGTCCAGATACGGTTCAAAATGCTTTGATACGTCGTTTCTTCCTCGAACTGACACAGAGTTTTATCATTCCACTCGAACGATATTTCGTCAGTCTTCTTCCATTACGTAAATTTTATCAACCCAATCGAAAACCGCCTACCATCAAAGACTTCGACCAGGAAGAATTTCTCAAAACCCTTGATCATTACGGGCCACAGTTAACATCGGGTTTGAAAGGCGATTGGAAAGATCTATACAAACAGTTTCTGTTGACACCAAACTTTCGTCTATGGCTGGCTGATCGACAGCAGGAAGGCAATGCCAAGATTTATTCATTATACATTGAAACAATCGCCAATTGCCGATTGGAAGAAGATCTGAGACTTTCGAAGTTAAGCGAAGTTGAATTAGTTGACTTACTACTCAAGTTTCATGATCTAATCCAACGTTTAGAATCGAAAACCGATGAACTACTACTGACAATTGATCAAACGATTAAGAATGATTGTTTAGATAAACTACGCACAAAAACAAAACAAATTATTGATGAAAAGTTGTCTGAAGATATGAAATTATTATTTAGTAAACAAGTCAAACTCTCCTACTATTAAATCTTCATGTCTTTTGCTTTTTGTCTTCTCTACCAATCAAATCGGTGATCTGAATCTATTTGTTTTTCCTTATTTATCTCTGTCGTAACTCAATACTCAAATGTATTTTGTTGTCAGCACTTTTCTTTTGTACTCGCTTCTCAGTTTGTAATATAAGAGAAGATGCGAGGTTTGTTTATATTTTAAAAAAAGAATGCTCAATATTATATTTACATAAAAGCATTTGGGAAATGTATTCTCTGTTTGTTTATTAGATGTTCAATGACGAGTTCGACTCTATGCTTTGCTAAGTCTATTCAACGTATTGCTTGTTTGAGCAGTCGGTAAGACACTTTCAATGCGTGAAAGTGCGATTACTCTGTTTACGTTTAGTCAAGCACGTGGAAGTCTACGTTTCGTATCGACAGCGTTACCTGATAGTTGGTATAAACGCTTTCCTCCAATTGTCGAAAAGGATATCGAAGAAAAAGCGATTAAAGGCTCAGGACCGGGTGGCCAAGCGATAAATAAAACGCAAAACTGTTGTCAAATAAAGCATATTCCAACAGGTTAGTTGATATCATTTGTTTCTTTGTTATCAGATCGACAGTGTGTTGCTTAGGGATTGTTGTTTCATGTCAACAGACACGTTTTCTAGAAAAGAATCGATTGTTAGCTCGACGTCAACTACAAGAAAAATTGGATGCTTATTACAACGGTGAACAGGGTCTTGTTGCACAGTATAAACGAGAACGAAGCGAAAAACGAGAAGCCAAACGTTCAGAAACGAAGAAAACTCTCGAGAAAAAACGTGCTTTCAAAGCTCAACAAGACAACGATTCTAACAGTGATCATGATCATTCATCAAACTCCTAAACAAGTTATCGATAGTGCAAACAATGAGTGTATCACACCGACATGCGAAGAACTCAATTATGAAACTAGTCAAGTTAAATGTCCACATAGAGAAACAAACACCTTAGTAGAGAAATGTCAGAAAATTTTCAAAAATATCATGGCACTCAATGTACATTTGCAAATGTACCATAAACAAATAGGCATTCCTACAGTTAGTAAAACAAAATCTGTAGAAACACGAGTTTCGACATGAACATTCACATTTAGACATTCAATAAATACTCATCGCATATGGGTCACTATCATTGCCCAGTAAAAACTTGTACGTTTCATTGTTGTTATGGTAATTGTCAATTTGCTCAATCGGCGTCATCGTCGTTTTCAAGTTTCAATGCCGTAAGATTGGTTCGTGATAGACAAGAACTTTATTCTTGTCGAATTAATTGTATCTGGATGTTTTAGCATTATTTGAGGCAACATGGTGCGAAAAAGCAGCAGTGCTCGAAGTGTTTGAAGTCGTTCGGTCTACATCAGGATCTTATAGCTCATGAGCGAATGTAAGCGATCGAATTTTGAGATTGTCGACGAAAGATTTGTTTCTCGTTTTAGTTGTGGTATTCAATGTCCGTTTTCTTGTTCAAACTGTCAACAGCAATTTCATAATCGAACAAGTTTACGACGACATCAATTGAAATATCACACAGATTCGTATGACGCTCCTACTACGACAAAGTAACGAAACATTACCCTAGTACATCTGAATAAGGATGACAAGTTTGGATTTTTAATATAATTTCAGGCTTCCCCCTTTATCCAAACAGAAAGAACCTCGAAAACGACCCAATCGTCGTCGTCCTCTTCCAGCACATCAAATCGAACTACCTCTTCCTTCCACTGCTCATTCATCGGTGATTATCAATCCTCATGCATTAGCATTACTCAAAAACTTCAATTCAGAATCACAATTCGTTTCCCCTGGAACAAATCCACCTATCAGCATCAATAAATCTACTCAAACGAATACTTATGTTTCCATCGGTACAGAATGTTGTTCATTTTCTTCACCGACTCAAACCATCGAACAAAAATCAAGTCAAACAACCAATTCTGTAAGATTACCTAAAAACCGCACACGGTATTCTTCTTCAATTTCCAGCGTGTCACAATGGAAACCTATTCATGTTATTGACAAGGAAACACAAATGTCTTCTCCGATACGCTGTGATATGTGTATTCAAACTATGAATCCAATTTCCAATTTACCATCGCACTCTTCTGAACCTGATTCGCATGTTATAACTCAAACAATTCCTATTCCGACGACGTCTACAGAGATGCAAACAATGAATGACTATTCACTGGAACATACAACCAATTTAAGTAGCACTTGTCCTCTCTTTCCCGAACAAGAATCTAATGGTACATCATGTTTACTTGACGATTTCTTGCTGAACGGCCTACCATCGTCAGTTCTATCCGATATGAACACAATGGATTTACTCGATCTTATTGATAATAGTACACAAACATATTCATCTATTGCTAATCACCAGACACAGACTATAGCAGATTGGGACAATATGCTGATCACAGAAGATGAATACATTCAAATGATTATCAAGAGCTAAAATTTTCTTTTTCTCATGACCGAAGACATGTTTTTCGTCTGTTGCTAAAGTCTAGAAAAGCGTTTATTTACAATCTAATATGTGTGAAAAATAGACAATAAATACAAAAGTATTCGATTATTTTCGACTGGTTGAGTTCATTGTTGGTGTACGATAGACTAATAACATTTTATGATGTGTGGTTTTGATCTGTGCTAGAATTCTTCTCGAACTTGATAATTTCATTGTTAAAATTTGTTTCCAATTAATCGGCGAGACGATTTCTCGTGAATCCGTAAAACCTGTTGGTTGATAGTTTTCCGGGGTGATTGATGAGTTATATTGAATTTTCAGACAAAAACGATAATCACCTCGATTAGCAATTGGTTTGAGACGTTCGTCGATAAATTCATTGATCTGTTGCAATGCTTTTAAGACTTGCTGTTGAATATCATCAGTGGATGTTGTGTTCAGAAAACTTTCATCGGGACTGGTCGTCGAAGGATTGTTGTATGCAAAATAATATTCGTACATTTCGAAGACTGAATCATCGACTTTTGATATAACAAAAAAAGTAGCTAATTTCAAATAATCATTGGCAATAGCCTGAGATACACCTTGGATCTGATAGATAAGAAAAATGATTGAACAATTCACTTAACAAACAGATGTAAATACCCATGAGAAAACTGTTGAATTAAAACGTTTTTGTTCACTGATCGATGTCGATCGAGTAAATAATGGAACAGATAATGAACCAAGTTTTTTCGATGAAAAGTGATCACTGGAGAAAATATGTCGTTTAGCCGTTAGAGCTGATAGGGTAACTGTGAAAAGACGATGAATGAATAAAGCCGAATCTGACTTTGCCGTGAGTTCTAATGGGAAAAGTTTCCCCCATTCACGAGAATCGATAGTTGATAACGACATGGTCTGTTCACAGATGAAAACGAATTGAAACTCTAACGTTTCGTCGCAAGATATTCGTATTTTTCTCTTTCTGTCAGTCACGTGTCTTGGCTATAACCAACAGTTAATTGATTCAAAATTCTATTGTTTATTAGGGAGAAAAACAGAGCCATTTCATTTATACAAATCTCGCTAGTTGTATCCGAAAGATCAAAAAGAACATTCATAGCAGATAAGACATTTTTCAAACGATATGTACAAAGATTTCTATCGCATTTGTAAAAAAATTATCGTTGTTGACTTTGTTGCATTAACGATCGTTTTACTTCGACTTCATTGTCATCCAATTTCACCGCTGCTGATACATCCAAGTTCGTTTTTGATAATGTAGCCGGCAGAACCTCTGGACAGTGTTCCTCATTATTGGCAAATCGCTTCATTTTCCAAAGAAGATCATAAGCAATTTCATCGGTTACAATTGAATCATGTTTATACGACGGATGATTTGCTACGAACAGACGCATCCATGCTGCATTCGTTAATAATGAACCTGAAAAGAATTCCATATTGGTTCCAGTCGTTTTGTACAACCTCATCTATCTCATACCGGCTGCGCGTTTACTAATCAGACTGAGATACTGATTGATTGTGCATCGTGTATCAGCATCTACTTCAATGTTAGTCAGATAATCTTGAACAATGTTTAGAAGACCGACAAATTCATTCTAGAATTTCGAATCGGTCAAGAATTTTCTTTGTGTAAAATAAAGATATCTACTGATCCATTGATAATTTCGTTGATGGTCATAGGACGATGTTCACAATCATCTTTCTTGGATGTATCTGTTTGTACAGATGCCGAACAAAATGTATCAGGTGTTTTCTCTAGTGAAATCGACATGAAATAAATCCAATCTCTCATACAAATCTTACGCGTTGAAAGAGATTTTCGAAAATGAAATTTTTGTCGCCGAAGTGCATCGCGTTGTTGAGCGAGTTGCATATTTTCATCGACCTATAAACGGTAGTACAAAGAACAACAAGTTCATCATAACATTGGTCTGCTTACAAGTGAGATTGGAATCAGTAAGTTCAAATTGTAAGTCATAATTGCTCGTGTAAGTAAGACAATAAAGGTTACGAACGCTGCATTTTCGAAATCAGTCATTTGTAACTAGTGAGATTATCGATATGAGTTCTATTAGCGAAAACAAGCACAACGAATATTTACTTCGGTCGGTCGAAATTCTACTCGCCATCCGATGTCACTCCTTACGGGCGGTGGTTTAAATCGCATCGATTGCCAATTTGTAGAGTTGATGTTCTAAGCAGCGAAAGCAAAGTCAAAAGATGAGTAATGAAGCGATTATCTTAATTTTACCTCAAAATGATCAGCATCTTTCGTGTCATCGAAACGAAGGTTTTCTTCGAATAAGATCACCGTATCACGAATAAACAAATGTGCAATATGCTGAGCAAGAACATCATCAATGCCTATTTTAAAAAATGAATGAAACATTTATGAGCAGAGACGAACTTATTTACCATTATTGATTAACTTTTCAAAAACGTTCATGTCCTTAACTATGTCTATATCATTGTACTTCGTACTCTCGGGCGATATGTAGCAGTCGACGCTGGAATACCGAGATTTAGGTATGCGAAAACGTTCATGTTTCAATGGCTAAATACAATCAAATGATACGATCGTTTTTTCTAATGAATAATAGATTTACTTCGAATCCTCGTTCCTCGGCTGTTCGATCATCGGACATTGCACAAAGAACATTCCATCGGCAATCGATTTCAGCTAAATATCCACGCCAGATCGGAGATGATGCACTCATAGCTAGCTTGAAAGATAGGGCAAAGAAGTGAACACTGAAAAAGAAATATTCTTTTCATTCTCTACCATTATTGGTGTCAATGGCGTCAATTGATCATAGAGAAATCGTGCTTCATCGATCGATTGTGCTTGAAAGGTGACTTGCAGACAGCAACAACCCATGCCTAAACCCATTGCATCAAGATAAATATTATCCTTCATCAGCGCAGTTTTGTGAGCACCACCATCATCACCACCATAAACAGAGAAGTCTTCAAGAAATGGACGTGGTGTATTCTTATCGATGAAAACTAAGGTGGATAAGCATAAGAAATTCTATGCGCAGTTCTTTGTACATTTATATTCATCTATACTTGGGACGTTAAGAGCAATTTTAGCATTACGCCGTTGATTGATGTTATGCGTTAATGTTCTGAAAAACGAATTATTAGATGGAGTTCTTGGAAAAGTGGCAATCGTGTTTTGTTTTCTTACTTAAATCTTGGATGATCAGGAAATATTGCCTCGTCCGGAAAGCAAAACGATGCCGTTACTGATTTACCAGGTGTTGGTTTGTACGTAGGCCAAGTGCAATCGGGACATCCATTTCTAAAATTCGATCGTTTAAAAATACGAATGTCAGATTGAAAGTATCATACCGAGGGAAATTTGAAGTGCTCAAAACATATTCGTCTTTATCAAGCAATGCTTGACCTTGCTGCCGACTGAAACAGACACAACTCTTCAATTATTATCTCTCCAAACTCCTACCGCAAACGCATATTCGCTTCTACCATGTTGAAATGTGCTGGTAAATGTCCGTAAGGTGTACCAGGCGTTCCTTCAATCATATAGTCCTACAACATCGAGTTAAACAGACCTCGAATTTTCATAGCACAGAAAAAGAACGCAAATTTACAGTGTATTCTGGCCGCCAAAGTGATGTGCAATTGCTAGAAAAATGAAAATATTCCTTAGCATATCTATAAACAGATCTATTCAACATTACTCAGGATTTTGATGTTCAGGTTCCATCAAAATAGGCAGAAGTTTATGTGCTTTGAGAACTAATTGTGCTTTTTTTTGTTCATGGTCGAATCGGACCATAATAAATTCCACCTGAAATGTTGCTCTAATTTTTGTATTGTTGTTTCAAAAAAGATCAGCATACTTCGTCGCCCCATTTCAAGCAATCATTTCGACGATCTTTGAGTTTCTTGTAAATTTGAATAAATTGCTCGACACCACGTTCACGTACCGTCTGAGCATATTTCTTCGTTTCTTCCCAAGTTAATGGACGTCCCTGTGTTAATAAACCCATTCTCGTCGAAATAAATGATTAGATTCAATCTGAGAAGAAAAGAAACTAGACATTCCATTAGCTTTGATCTGTTTACACAAAGTATAACAATTATATAAATGAATTTTTCAAGCATACGCAAAGAACAGTGAAGATCTGTTATTAATAGGATCGATCAAAGAAATGACTTATGTATGTATATATAAGTGAATTGAAAACAGAAGAGATGAAGGATTATATGTCGAAGAGTTAATGGCGACGTCGAGAAAAAAGTGTGATGATGACATATCATTTTCACGTTCGATAACACTTTCTTTTCTATGAACGCAAATGTATTTGTTGAAATGTTATATCATGCAATGAATATCTGCTTAATTAAACAAGTGATTATCTCATCTCTGTTCAGAATTCTCATTTCATCGAATTGCCTAACACATAATCAGTTTCATTCTTCGAAGAAATTGTCTGTCGGATACATATAACTTTTCGAATAAGGAATACGAACAGATGTCGTCAAATGACGATTGTCGGAAATGAATGCACGCATTTACTATTGGATCAGAAAGAAAAGACTGAAGAAAGAAAGAGCAAGCAACTGTATTCGATCTACCCATTCAGCGAGCTTGGTGTTGTTGTCAGTCTTAACAAAAAACGAATTTTGTCTGTGTGTATACGTGTATCGAATTCTCTTTCTGTTCATCGAGTTTTGTTGTGAAAAAGCATGCCACCAGTGACTTATCCAGCATTAGCTGGATATTATGAATTGCAAAAGACGATTGGCAATGGTGGTTTTGGAAAAGTGAAACAAGCCATTCACCTTCTTACAGGTGAACATGTTGCAATTAAGATCATCGACAAAGCTAAATTAGGCGTAGGAAAATATTTCCGTGCTGCGTTTTGTTTTATTAACTATTCGTTTCTTTTCAGAGTGATGTCGCGCGTATTGCATTGGAAATCAAAGCAATGAAAGATCTACGCCATCAACATATTTGTCAATTGTACCAAGTCATCGAAACTGATGAATATTACTTTCTAGTCTTAGAGGTACAATATACTGACGCTGTTGTTTGACTTACCGTTCGTGTTATTGTAGTATTTCTGTAATGGAGAATTGTTTGATTACATTGTCAATCGAAATCGTTTATCTGAAGAGCAAGCTCGACATTTCTTCCGTCAAATTGTATCAGCGGTCGCATACATGCACAAGAAGGGTTATTGCCATCGCGATCTGAAACCAGTATGTGATTGTGAGCAGGAAAATAGTTCATGATAATTTCGATTAATTCCAGGAAAATCTTTTGCTTGATCGCCGAGAAAATTTGAAACTTATTGATTTTGGTTTGTGTGCTCAGCCGAAAGGTGGAATCAACTTAGCATATCTGGGTACAGCTTGTGGTAGTCCAGCCTACGCTGCGCCGGTAAGTCATGCCTAGAACTTTTGTTATCATATTTACAGTTAATGGATTCTTGTAGGAAATTATTGCTGGAACAAATTATCGAGGCGATGTGGTAAGAAAAGATTTTCATACCCTTCCATGAGATAGTTTAATTATAAGTTTAAATAATCTATCCTCAACTTAGGTTTGTTAATATCTATGACAGGTAAAGTAATATTGACTGTTAGTTGTCGCTTCTGCTTGTGTCTTTCTTGTAACATGCCGTACTTTTTATAACAAAAAATTGTTCTCGACCATCGTCTTGAATTTAGGCGGATGTATGGAGTCTTGGCGTTCTCTTATACGCGCTTCTCTGTGGTAGTCTTCCATTTGATGATGAAAATATTGCATCGATGTATGCCAAAATTCAGGTAAAAACTTCATTATGGGAAACTGGGGGATCCTTTCTTAACTGCATATCGTCGTTTTCTGTTATATAGAACGGTGTTTATCATATTCCATCTTGGTTATCACAAGAAAGTGTAGCACTGTTGCGTCTGATGCTTCAGGTAGATCCGAACAGACGCATTCGTATCGACGATCTTCTACGACATCGATGGTTAATTAATAATGTTTATCCCGAACCGGTTAAATGGGAATCCATCTATCAAGTATGTTCCATGTTTTAATTTTTGGTTACTTATTTGAATTCGGCTCTTTTTAGACTAAATTAGAAATTTCCTGCATACGTGAAATGGCTCTTTATTATGGCCGAACGGTCAATGACATCGCTCAAGAGCTTTCGTCTGTAAGTGAATTTTCGTTGACTTATCAGGTCGACTCAGTGGAGAAAAACTATCCGATTTTTCTTTAGAAAAAGTACGATTATTTGACCGCAACATATTTTATTTTATTTGATCTTAAATCTCGTCACAAACCCATACGTCTTCTACCTAATCGTATTCAACCAGTGAACACACGTCTGTTGGATGTGAATCAACCGAAATGTCCAGCAAGTTCAATTCCAGCAAATTTGCTTCGAGAAAAGAATCAAGAAACTAACTCTCGATCACGCACTGCACATCGACATCCACCACCAGCTGACCTTCTCCTCATTTCTCAACAGGATAAAACACAAATACCACCACCTTATGGACATAAATCATCGAATCACGATCAACGTGGTCGAACGCAAAAAACGCCAAACAAAGAAAATTTAGAGAATTCGAATACCAAACGTCATGAACGAACAACGCCAACTGTCAAGTAAGAAATAATCAATATCTGACTTATAGTCATAGCATCTGTCAATGCTTATAGAACACCGAATTGCCAACGAATTTTGATGTTTGCTGAATCACCTGGTGGTTCCAGAAGAACGCCTGACAAGAAAGGCGGTAAGAGATCGTACGTTTCGAAATGTCAAACTTATTTCTTTCTATAGATCATCGAATAACTGCTTCTAAATCTTTCGATGATGGTCTCGATGATGATAATCTTGACGATTCGAAGATCGCTTCTGCACTAAAGTAAATATTTACATCTTTTCATGAACAATGTCATTCGATTGGACTTGTTTCAGAGCATTCTCAGTTGGCGCAGTCGACAGCGACGATTTAGACGTTTACTTGACACCACAACGTCAGAAGAAAAACGTTCGTTCATTATTTGGTAGTGTGGAACGTGGTTTAAATACAGTCAAACAAATTCTTACACCAAAACGTACGAGTGGAAATAAACCAAGAAAAACATGGGTAAGTTCATATCGATCGGAGACGATAGTATGTTAGTTCGGTTGATATTTAGGAAACAGCGAATGTTACACCGATCAATGTTGATGATCCTGATCAAGTATGTGATTTACTTGAACAAGCAATTAAGAATAATTCTCAACTTAAATACAAAGAAAAAGGGTAGGACGATGGAAATATTCGTTGGAATTCATTTCATTGTGTCTTGTTTAGAACACGGTTCATATACGATGTTTTCATTGAAGATGACTGGGGTAAAATTGTCTTGGAATTTGATTTAGAAATCGTTGCCGTTCAAGGCAAAGAACTGGGTATTCAACGCAAACGCACCAAAGGTAGTGCATGGCATTATAAACGATGTTGTGAAGATATCATTGGTCAACTGACTCGACTTTTACCTCATTTACAAACATCTGTTTAACAACACGAAAAAAAAAGAACACGAACTGATCATGGAAGGGAAATATTTTTCTTACTGTTTTGTGTATAGAATTCTTATGTGTTTTCTTTTCTGTTTGTTCGGTGCCAATTACTGCATGTAATTGAATTCTATATCTAGTCTTTATGTTTCTCTCTGTCTGATATTAGATCTTTCCACGATTTATATCTGTAAAAATTCATCCATGTATTTTTTTTTGTCTGTGTATTCAAAATTAAATCAATACTCTGTCCCCCTATGACTTTCAATAACATAGATATACATCGATCTATTTTTCTCTTCGTATTCTTACTTAGATGGCAACACATTTATGTCGTGTTTTACCGGTGTGCAGTCGGACTGCACTAAAAGGACGTCTTCGAATGTCCTTACCAATGATTTCAAGTCTAAATCAACAAATGGTAAATGATAAAAAAGATTATCATTTCGATGCGAGATAAATCTTTTTCTTCCAGGTCGTTAGAATGAGTCATCATGATATTCCAGAGCCAGCTGGCGAAACACGTACAGAATCGGATACATTTGGACCCATCAAAGTTTCAGCTTCAGCTTATTATGGAGCACAAACAGCTCGTTCAATGTATCATTTCAACATTGGCATCCCAACTGGTAATGAGAGGAAAACCGAACATTTGTATTCGAAGTCTATCGATTGTGTTTAGATCGTATGCCATTACCTTTGATTGAAGCTTTTGGTTTATTAAAACGAGCTTGCGCGACTGTTAATAAACAATTCGGTCTGGATAAGAAAGTATCTGATGCCATCGCACAAGCATGTGATGAAGTCATTGCTGGCAAACTAAATGATCATTTCCCATTGAGTGTTTGGCAAACGGGATCCGGTACACAATCGAATATGAATGTCAATGAAGTTGTTTCAAACCGTGCGATACAAATCCTTGGAGGTACAATGGGAAGTAAAAAGCCGGTCCATCCAAACGACCATGTTAACAAGAGTCAAAGCTCGAATGATACATTTCCAACAGGTAGCAACCGATAGGAAAAAAGATGTTTCGTTCATGTATTGAATTGTCATTTTGTCGTTGTTAGCAATGCATATTGCTGCTGCTTTGGAATTGAAACGTCGTCTACATCCAGCTTTGAAACATCTCCATGATGCATTAAAGAAGAAATCAGATGATTTCGCATCGATTTATAAAATTGGTCGAACACATTTACAAGATGCTGTACCAATGACACTTGGACAAGAATTTTCTGGTTATACACATCAAGTAGCCATGAGCATGGAACGTTTGAAAACTTGCGAGCCACGCTTATATGAATTGGCAATCGGTGGAACAGCTGTTGGCACGGGTATCAATACACCAAAGGGATTTGGTAGATTTGTTGCTGATGAATTAAAAAATCTTACAAATTTACCATTTATTGATGCACCCAACAAATTCGAGGCATTAGCAACACACGATACAATGGTTGAATTAAGTGGTTCACTCAATACTCTAGCGGCGAGTTTAAGTAGGAGATAAATTGATGATTTTTTTTCGTATCAATCTATCGGGTATTTGTTTTTGTTAGTGAAAATCGCCAATGACATTCGTCTTTTGGGTTCGGGTCCACGATGTGGAATCGGTGAATTAGTATTACCCGAAAACGAACCAGGTAGCTCAATCATGCCTGGTAAAGTCAACCCAACTCAATGCGAAGCAATGACAATGGTTGCTGCTCAAGTCATGGGCAATCACGTTGCAGTGACAGTCGGTGGTGCAATGGGACATTTCGAATTGAACGTGTTCAAACCATTGATTATCAAAAATGTTCTTCATTCGATACGCATTCTCTCGGATGTTTGCCATTCATTTACAGACCATTGCGTCGTCGGCATTGAACCAAATACACCAATCTTGACTAAATACATGCGTGAATCGCTTATGTTAGGTAAGTCGGATGAAAACTGCGATTGAATTCATCTTTTTGCTTGAATGTTCGCGTTATCATTTAGTCACGGCACTTAATCCGCATATTGGATACGATAAAGCAGCACAAATTGCGAAAAAAGCACATAAAGATGGTACAACACTACGTGAAGCTGCTTTAGCTTTAGGACATTTAACCGAAGAACAGTTCGAAAAATGGGTCAATCCAAAAGACATGGTTTAAAAAAAGAAATGAACAGTTTCCTCTACTTTCTTCATTCTTTCCCTCAATAAACATATTTTAGTGTATTCTAGTTTACTAACAAGTAGATTCGTCTTTTTCGACACAAGAAGAAACGCATTATCTAACTATTAATCACTTTCAATAGTCGTTTGACGACGCAAAGGTAGTGCGTAGTGATACAAACTGGACGCGTTCGTTCGCGAAACAAGAAATTATTGCTCGAATCTGACGATACAATGATTTCTATCGCACACGATCTTCATCTCATTGGTTAAGAAACACTTCGATTGAGTGATAGTATATCTCAATTCGTTTTGTACTTTAACCGACAAAAACACGACCTAGTAAACAAATAATCCCATGACTACTTTATCAGTAACATCATTTCGAAAAAATCTATTTTACTATCGATAGAAGATATCTTCTATCGTTTTCTTTCTCGTTCTCTCGATAAACTTTAAACAATAGATATAAATATACTAAGATTACAACGACCATTCACACGCATATACACCCGCTAGTTACATACTAAACTAAATCAAATGTTAACACAGGAACAAATTCAGAGTGTATGCTCGTTGGACATGCAAATTCTTTTTTTCTTATTCGCGTTCATTTTAGTTTGAGAAGAACGGTTATCTCGTTGTCAAACAATTAGTCACTCGCGATGATTGTGCGAAATTGAAGGAATCAGTGGAAAACTTAATTGATGCATGGGATCCCCAAAGTGATACTTTGTGTACATTTGGCACTGGCGAAAATAGAGAACAATCGAGAAGTCGATATTTTCTGGAAAGTGGAGATAGAATTTCGTTTTTTCTGGAAGAGAACGCCGTTGACCCAGAAACAAGTGAGAAAATGCTTTACAACGTTTGTTTAACTATTTTCATATGTAAAGATAAACTGAATCGCGATAAACATCACAGTGTGAATAAAATTGGCCATGCTCTTCATGTACTCGAACCTCAATTCAAAAAAGTCTCATTTTCGGACAAAATCAAAGTAAAGTTTGCTGTCAAGAATCTCTCGAACCAGTCGAATTGCTCTCTAGGAAATTGTACGCGATTTAAACTATGTTAAACCAGCAATTTGCCAATCGATGTATATCTTCAAACAACCGTATATCGGAGCAAAAGGTTTCGGAACTTGTCTTTCTCGTACGTAATCGAACATGTTTTGTTGTAGTCGTTCCTCACCAGGATGGTACATTTCTTTTCAATAATCCACTGAAAATTATGGGCGTATGGATTGCTCTCGAAGATGCGACCCTTAAAAACGGTTGTCTTTGGTTCATACCTGGCTCTCATAAAGGTAAATTCAATTGTATACTGTTGAGTAGCATATAGGTGGGTGTCGATTTAGGACCGATCAATCGACGTTACATTCGTAATCCGAACGAGCAAGAATTCAATGACGGAAAAATGTTGATTTTTAAAGGAACTGAAGATCAGTATGATGATAAAGATTTTGTTCCGGTAGAAATTGAAGCTGGTAAGAAAAGTCTTTCAGATCATCATTTGTAATAAATCGGCTTGTGATATTCAGGTGATGGCATTCTTATTCATGGACAAGTTGTGCATAAAAGCGAACAGAGTATGTCAAGAACAAGAATTTTTCATAAGTAATGCGTTTTTCTGTTTAGATACATCACCGATTTCGAGACAAATTTATACTTTTCATATCATTGAAACGGATAATTCAGAATATAGCAAAGAAAACTGGTCAGTTCACTTTTCCTTCTTCTATCCATTACATTTGTTTATTTAGGCTTCAAACAAAAGAACCATTTCCATTGATTTATGATGCATAGATGAAGTTAATCCTGTTCACATACAAATACAAAATATTGCAAGATTTGGATGTGTTTTAAGTCTAAGATAGAGATCGAATAAAAGAGATATCGCTTTTAAATAACGTTCGATTCGTTTACTCTTTTCTACATCAATGATGTAACCAGTCGAAATCCTTAGGGCGTCGATGAGAGTAGGTACTTTTCATCAACCTTGATTCTCGTATCTATACTCTCAAGAATTAATTTTTATTAAGCATAGAGAAATAGTATATTCATAGAAAAACAAAAGACCTTACAAGCATGAACACATCCTCAACAAATATGTAAATGTACACTGAATCAACATTGACTACATCATAAATAAAACCTCTAGCACAAAACAGATATCACAAGGAAATGAATTACAGCAATGTTGGTGTCCTGTTCATCAATGTTCGCTCTCATGTGCTTGGTCGCCATGACTTTGAGGAGTTTGATCATTTCTCGTTGATGGAATATGTTGTAACGGCTGAGGAAATTGATTAAATGGAAGCGTGTTTGATCGTCCTCGTTGTGGTTGTCCATCAGATGATGTGTTACGAACCATTCGACGTTTAACTTCTGGTGGCTGCTGATCATTTATACGACGTAAAGCAAATGGATTCCCTCCTGGATGTGATGCGTCATCTGGTGTTCGCGGCTGTTGTAGTTCAGGTCGCGGTTCGGGTTTCAGGCCTGGTTGACCTTCCTTCGGAATTATCAAATATTTGTAAAGAGTTGTTCGTGGCGGTGGCAACTTTTCTTCGACTTCATTAGCAAAGAATCGTTTGTCGCAACACTTTTGATATAGATCGTGAATGAGTTTGGTTGAAACGAAATCACTGTGAAAGTTTCATAAGATTTCGTTCATTTTTTCAATTGAAAACAAAGCTGATCTTACCTAGCATTTGTTCCGATAATACGTAAGATGAAATGCCCATCGGCTTCGAGATACTCTTCATTAAAGAAATCGAATAAAGACAGAGGTTTTTTTGGATTATTGTAATAGATCTCTGGAACGATGAACATTCGAGACTGATGGTGAACCTTTCGGCCATCACTTAAAATATGAACTTCGTCTCCTGTCGTAGCATCCGACATATCACGACTTTGCACTACAAATACAATAGCTAGAGAGAAAAAAAACGAGTTCTTCATATTCCTATGACGTACATCTAATGAGTAGATCATTATCTTCTATGTTCATATGAGAACGACAGGAATCATTGAATGGCCATTTTTGTGTGATTTCATAGTCCATGACTTTCAATCGTCCTTCGATATAGGATTTGCGTCGAAAGAAAAGTCGATAGATCCAGATACCAAGATCGTAGAGTGTCAAAATAATTACGAAGACAAACCAAAACCATAGAAAGGTAAATATTTGCTGTAAAGGAGAAGAAGAGAAAAATATCAATACTTTGGTCGAACAAATATATCACTGAACCTTACTTGATTAAACAAATTTATTGGCAGAACACACATTACTGTGTACGTATGTGCGATAGGTAGAGCATTGGCTTCACGAATTTGGAAATCACTATTACAAATACTTTTATAAACAAATATGAGAAAAGATCTTCTTCTTACCATAGAGTAACTTTCGGAAAATATTTACTACTAAATTCCCAACCTTTGCCTTGATAAAGTAGTCGAATAACTGTAGCACCTAATGACCAAAACGGTTGACCCAATAGCAAAGACAGCAACACGAGTTGTGACAACGCGTTCAGAACATAGATAATTTTTATAAATATGAATAAATTTCTTAAATAATCGCCCATATAGCGACCCGAAGATGGAACGAACATGATAAAGCATTTTTTCCACCAAACAGTCTCGCGATTATTTGATTGACGACGTGGATCATCAACATATTGATCGATAACTGATATCATAAATTTCATTAATCGATCGCGTTGTTTTTCATCGTTTGCTCTCTTGTAGTTAGACGCTGCTTCAACGATGTCTCGTATATCAATACCTTTTTTACAGCAAAACAAAATCAACAATAACGACGTGGAAAGTCAATTTACCTGATCGTTGACACAATACACGCCATAATACATAAGGTACAAAGAAAAGAAAAGCTTGAAAAAGAAGTATGAACGGTATCCACTGGTAGTAACGTATGGACATATCATGCCGGATGTCCGGATTTTCAGGTATTTCACTTTGATCGTCAATGTAATACGTATTACGTACCCAGCACACCTAAAGAATTAATATAAACAATACACAATAAATCTGAATAGGAAAACTTTTTACGTACATTATTGGTATAATCTTCGTAATTTCCGGTGAAAAAAGCTGGTACCTGGAGAAAGGTCAATTACTCTGATGATTTCATTGATATGAAATGAACATACCCAACATTGAATACGTTTGGAAGTGAATTCACGATTCGATACGATTACAGTGAAGGCGATAAGTATCGCACATGTATAACGATAACTAAGACGATCACCAGCGGAATCATCACTACGAGATGTGCCCAGAAATAAGGTTGAAAATTCATTGGCGGCTTTTAATATTAATGCCGACATGACAATCGAAGATGACTAGGTGTAATATACACGTCTCTACTTCAATTCTCTTGAAGATATTTATAATGTTCTTATCTAAAATGGTAGAAAGTGTAAACTGATCCGAAATAAATCTGGCTATGAGTATGTTTAAGCGCATCAGCTGAGAAAGAAAAAAAATCATAGGAAGAAGCGATTTCAATCAATCGATTACTCAACTCTACGCCTCTCAGATTTTCCTCGTATCTATAAACATATACTAAGCAGAGACTGACATTTATGCTTTGTTTTATAATCCATATCTATTTCTAATTACCATAAAGCATACGCGGACAAACTAACTAGTAGACCAAATCTTCGTCGTGGATATGGTGTTTTATTTCTTTCGAACATAATATTTGGTGATGAAATATTTGTTGAAAACTAATTATCTTCCCGACGACTTCATTTCGATTTTCGAGCCTCTATAATGATTAACAACACTTACCATACGCATACGAATAGCATATATCACATACTCGTAAGTTTGTTATGGGTATGTCTATGTATACGTACGTCCGTATGCATTGATTGACGACAAATAATATCAAGAACGATGTAAGACGTTAGTTATTGATGACATTCATTCATTCATACATACCTCAGGACAGAAGGTTGGAGAAGAAACTTAAAAATATTGTTATTTGTATAGAAGATTAGAATAGAATCAGTCAAGTAGCTCTTTTTTAGGTAGTAGATTCATTATAATCATTGTATAAGTGTGAGTAGAGCGATTGTAGTTTTCCTTCAATGTCAAACTTTTTCTGTTCCTCTTTTTCTCTTTCTCTGACAATGGTTATATATGCGTTTATATATTTACTACAACTACTAGGCGTAAGGCAATGCTTTTTTTCTGATAGGAAACTTTGAGTCGTGTGCGTGTGTACGATGCTTTTGGTTGTCCGTCTCTCTCTCTCTCTTGCAGTGATAGAACACTAGAGAGAAAAGAGAAAATGCATGGGAGTGTAAGGAGGGAACAGGAGGAAGAGGACAAGAAAAAGAAAACTCTCTATTCGCTTGGCAATATTTGCCCTAGTACGACGTTAAAAAACCGCAAGACAAAGGAGAAAAAGAATGAAAAAGAACTGTGAACGATAAAAGAAGAGAACTACCCAGTAACGTTGCATACATGGAAATAGGACAATGTCTGAGACATATTTCAAACGAAAGTATTGTGTTTTTCTCTCCTCGAGCAGCAAGGTATACACAATTATGCTGAAATCAAGGTTACGAATTGCGATGAAAGCGACCACTGAGATGGTTAATATGAGAGAGTGGCAAATATATATAACAGCTGTTCTGACCAGCGATGAATTGATGCGTAATTTCACATCGACATCTCAACAACACATAGATGGGAGAAAAGAAAAGAAGCAGCAGAGGAAGCTATTATTACACCAACTCCTGATACGATGATTTTGATATAAAAAAGGAACATGTTTGTCTCTTCTCCTACCTTGGTTTTCTTATTAGCATTGATAGGCTTCTATGTAAATATGATGATTAAGATATATCAACACTTTCGCACTTGGAAACCTGAATACATAATATGTTTGTGTACATGTTCATAAAAAGAGAATTACAAATAATGTTTGTTTGACTTCATCTTGAATAACACACTATTTGGAATCTGATTTTCTTCTAATTGTAAATTGCCACTGAATTCACGTTTCTATCTATTGAACTGAAATTGATAAATAAGGCCGATTAACAATTTTTTGCCTAAAAACTGCTATAGATAAAATCATGATACATTAATTGGCAGACATAGAGCGACCTCTAACGTACAAATATAGTATTGTGTTTAAGCGGAGCCAATCAATTGATTCGTTGTTACAGAAACAGTGAAAAGTTTTCTTTTCTTTCTTCTGTTTATGTGCTTGCTGTTGCTGAAATATAACGAAAATCTTTTCTGAACATATTTCCATATTGTAAGCATGGATATTTCTACGGGTGTTGCTCCTCCTGCACCTGCGCCATCACAATTAAACACTACGTTCACCGGTCAAAATACTATCTATGTCAACAATCTCAACGAACGTGAGATTTCTTAGGAGATTCTTCTCGACGTTGATTTCGAAATTTTTTCTCTATTGCTTTTAGGTGTTAAAATTCCTGAATTGAAAAAATGTCTCTACGCTATCTTTTCGAAATTCGGTAAAATACTCGATATAGTTGCTCTGAAAAATCTACGCATGCGCGGTCAAGCTTTTATCATATTCGATCAACCAGATAGTGCTGCACAAGCGTTGACATCGATGCAATCGTTTCCGTTATATGATAAACCGTTGCGAATACAATTCGCCAAAGTAGATAGTGATGTCATTGCAAAACGCAAGAACACGTTTGTCGAGAGACCGAAACGTCGTAATGATACAGATGCACCATCGGTATCGAAGAAAGAAAAACGTCGACAACAATTGGCTGCTAAACAAGAACAACAACGTTTAATGAAGGCACAAATGGCTGCACAGTTTCCTGGTTTACCAGCTGGTATGCCACCAATGATGCCGGGTATGCCGTCAATGATGATTCCGCCTCCACCAATGATAAATCGTCCAGTTCTACATCCGCCAATCTTTGGCGGAGAAATGCCAAACAATATTCTATTCGTATCCAATATTCAAGATGCCAATGAAAGCATGTTAACAACACTGTTCAAAGGTTATAGCGGCTTTCGTGAAGTGCGCCTCATTCCCGGTCGTGAAGGCATTGCCTTCGTTGAATTCGATCTCGAACATCAAGCAGCCATGGCTAAAGATGGTTTACAAGGATTTAAAATTACGCCCGACAAAGCAATGATGATTACATTTGCTAAAAAATAGCTTAGTGCTCATTTTGTTGTTGTTGTGTTGTTTTTCTTCTTTCTTTTTTACATTCTTGTTATAAACACGAAACAACAGACAAATAAATGTATAACTCTGGTCATGTTTTGTTTCTCTCTGTTCTAGATGTCGACTGCTACAGATCAACCGATGGCGACAACAATGACAAGTACGCTAGCGCCTGTACCAAACTCTATTCCGCCGAATCATACACTCTATGTGAATAATCTCAATGGGAAAATCAAGAAACAACAATTAAGAAAATCCCTCTACAACCTGTTCGTTTCTTATGGTCGTATCCATGCTGTTGTTGCCATGAAAGGTGTCAAAATGCGTGGACAAGCATTTATCGTTTTCGATGATATACAAAATGCGACAAGTGCATTACGCTCATTGCAAAGTATTATGTTCTATGGTAAACCAATGCGTTTATCATATGCGAAACGTGATTCGGACGCAATACGTAATTCCAAGGAACAAATTGCTGAGAAGACAGCAGCATTAGCTGCCATGAGTCAGCCGGAGCCTAAGCCACGTAAAGAGAAACCTCGTATACCACCCCCACCATCCCAACCACCACCAGATCGTACTGTACACGAACAACATATCGGTAAGATTGGTCGATTTTCGAAAGTAATACAATGATCCTCTTTGTATTTGTTAGCAATGATGAATTCCGAAGAAGTCAATCGCGCTGCTAATGCTGTTGCCTTGGCTGAAGCTGAATTACAAGAATTACCATTACGAGATCGTACACGTCGAATTCAATCGATTATTGCTGCACAAACAACAATGATTGGTACTGCTGTTCCAATGATGACTGAAGTACAATCGAATTCGACACTATTTGTGACAAATCTACCTCAAGAAACAACAAAGGACGCACTTGAAATGCTATTCCGTCAATTTTCAGGTTATCTCGATGTCCGACTCGTTCCTGGTCGTGAAGGAATTGCTTTCATTGATTTTGATAATGATGTCGGCGCCGCTTCTGCTAGAGGTATGGTCTTTTCATATGATCTACTTTCATATGCGATTCTATCTTTCTAGATGCTCTCAACGGTTTTAAGATTTCGGCAACAAATGCAATATCAGTTAGTTTCGCAAAGAAATAGAAAAACAAAAGAAATGAGATTTCCATTATGTTTTTTTTATATATGGTTCTTTGATGAAGTCGAAGTTGTTTACTTCGTGTTTTGTTGTTGTGTTATTTTATAAAAATAAAAAAGAAAAAGTAAGGTCGGCTTTTGAAAGGGCGCCGAGAAAACTGACTTTGAACAGATACTGATACACAGATTCATCTTGCACAATAGCACCATCTCTTTCCATACTAAGACTGTTTCTATTTTAGATTGTTCGCTTTTTCTTATCTATTCTATATCCAATGAATACATTAGAAAGTCAAAACAATCGACAATCGGAAGAATTAGCTGCTAAAGTCTCTCGACTTAAACATGTTCGTGATTTACCGATTACTTTCATTTTCTAGAAATCCATTTTCTCCTGTCTTTTTAAGATTGCATTCGATATCGAGAATGAAACAAAAGATCACAACCGTTTTCTTGAAAATATGGTAAATGAAAATGAAATATTCACGCAAAATCATATCTCTCCGCGATTTTAGCGTTTCGATATGTCTACTGCACGTAGTTTTCTCGGTGGTAGTACTCGTCATTTAGGTAATGTAATGTCTAGTGGACGAGGCGATCGTCGTGCAATGTGTTACATAGCTGGTGCTATCATTCTCGCTTTTTTGTTTCTCTACTATGTTGTTAGTTCATTTCGTACAAAGTAAAATAATGTTTTTATTCGATACGTACACATTTATCTATTTGTTATTGAAGATGAGTGGGACAAATCGGGAAAACTCATCTTCGAATGAATTTTCTCATTTTGTTGTATGTTACTCAAATAAAAAATGCACCAATATTTATATATATATATATATATCTTACGGTTGGATTCTAGATATGCACCTTCTACGTCGTCCACTCCCTCCCCGTCTTCGTCCGTTGTTACTAAGCGACATATCTAATGGATCCGAAATTTTATCACCACTTTCATCAGCGTCCGGCTCACCAAATAGTTCAGCTAGATCATCACGACCATCGAGTCACACTCGTTCACCACGTCTTCTACCACCCCTGAGTGAGGAAGATCGTCACCATTCAAATCCTGCCATCGAATCTCGACAGAATGAGCCATCAGCTGATAACCAATTGACTGTGGCAATGAAAGATAAGGAGACACCTGACCAAGACGATGATGAAAGCGATGAAAGCGAAGACGAACGAGAAAAGATTTTACGAGAAAGAAATGAAAGAAAGTTGCTAACTCCACTAAAACCACGTGAATATTCACATTTTAATAAATTGCAACGTTCAGTTACAACAGCCAAACAACGATCACTTCTTCGAACTCCAAAACACAGAGGACCCCCTGCTCTACCAGCCAGACGAACACGTACTTTCTGTGATATTAAATCCCATTTCACGCATATAACAGACGACGAATCGTACAATGTCGCTAATCGATTTACTTTCAATGATTTCATTCTTCATTCGTCTGGATCAAACACTCGATCATACGAAGAAACAGCTGTAAGAAAAGCTTTCCTATCGAAATATACATACAAGCAGGTATGTGAAATGATTGCCGAACGTGTCTGGGCCGATCGACGAGAAGGTGGACAAGTGAGTGATTCAATTGAACTCCAACTTATCAAAAATTGTGATTCAAGATTCATATCCAAACATTGGTACCTGATATCGAACCATTTCAAAATCGAGTACCTATGCATCAAATCGTAGCTGAAATGGCTCTTGTACTTCGACAACACATGTCACATATAATTGGTAAGTTAAGATTCGCAAAACTATGACTGAATTTATCTCTTCTTCTCCTTCGCAGGCTCTCAACTGAAAATGAATATACGAACATTGCCAAGTTGGCGACAAAAGGAAGGGGCACACACGGAAATTCTTCTCTACGAAAAGGAAAATAAAAAAGAATCTCATGCTGAACTCGAAGAGACTGACGGTAGGATAAAGACTTTCTATTCAGCCAAGTGATACATTTTCGTCATATAGATTCATTTGAATACAAACGCGATACGGGGGCTCAGATTGCCATTTTAGATAGTTTAATAAAAAATGGCACACATTTAGATTTACGTGCCTTTACATTGGAATATCTTCCAGATATTTCCTTGATGTACATCACTTTAGTTGCCATTGATCTGTCCTACAACTGTTTCCAGGTAAGATTGTTACGATATTCGAAATCAACGGAATCTATGATTTATTCCGAATAGACTATTCCAGAAGAATTATTCGAATGTACAAAGCTTGAACATCTTTATCTGCGTCATAACCCGATCTCTTCAATAGGATCTGGAATGAATAAACTACAAACGCTCGTTTTTCTCGATATGGCATTTTGTCAGTTGACTGGTTCTCTTACCGAAAAGTAATGCAAAAGAAAATTTTCTACATAAGTATAAATGTGTACGTTTTATATTCATGTCATTAGTTTATTTGGATTGGTCAATCTTCGTCATTTGGATATATCCTACAATCTCGTCCAAAATATTCCGACCGGTATAGCAAATTTAAGGTAAGAATTTCCATCTCTGTCCAGATAATCATTTATTTGAATTTTTATAGAAATCTTCGACAATTGCTTTGTGATGGGAACGAACTTAATCATTTCCCAGCAAGTACGATTGGCATGACTAATCTTCGATTGGTCACTGCAAAAAACACTTGGCTTTTACCTCCACTAGCCATGGTTGAAAACTCAACAAAACCTCAAGTGAGATCTCGCTGACACCTATTACATTGTCACTTCTATTCGATTTGTCCTAGAAATTACTTGAATTAACCACTTCTCGTCTCAGTCAACTTCATTGGAAGGAACTCTTCCATAAAATTCCCGATTCGTCCAAAACCTTACTTGCTAAGTAAGCGAACTACATATCTTGCGAAAACTGTCATTATCATTGTCACGATTTTCAGTGCTCAATTATGTGATACTTGTTCGAACTTACGAATTGGCCATGGTTTTCGTAAAATAATCATCTGTGAAAATTTGTTTGGGATTAAACTACTACCAGTTCTTTTTGTCAGTTGCACACCTGAATGCATACAACAATTTTTATCTGATAAAGCTTATAGTACGACAATTCCGTCCAAGAATGCTTATATTATCAATGAACAATTTATTTCTCACCTGAAAACACGTCATATGTGATCAAAATGCATTTTCGTTTTCTTTTTTAATACTTTTTTTCGCGACTAATCTTCACAGTATATAAATAATAATCTCACGAATGAGCTTGTCTTTTTCTAGATCGAAAAAAAATGAAGTTGATAACACATAATATGTTAACATCAAACATTCTTAAAGGTGTTACCAAAGGTTTCCCGTTGAAAATCAAAAATGCCAAATTCGAAACGGTTTCTGTTGATTACAATCGTGATTTCATCACTCGAATCCTTCAACGTATCGAATATGACGCACTCCGATCAGCAATAAAAGACGTAAGTTCATATTGAACATGATAAGTTCGAATTGCTCCTTCTTTTTCGTTTACAGTTAGGTTTAAATGAAACGTTACCTGAATCCTTATCCGACAGTATGCAAGACGACGAGGAATTTTTGAAAATAATGCATCGCGTCTTGCTGGAATATGAAATTGAAGAAGGCGAATTGATTTGTCCCGAAACCGGTCGATCGTTTCCGATTTCCAAAGGTATTCCGAATATGTTATTACAAGAAACCGAAATATCCTAAAACAATGATTTTGTTGTAATCATTATTTGTTATTGCTGATCAAATAAAAAGAAATTTCACAGCATTTGTCTTTTCTCATCTACTAATCTACTGAAAGCATGTGTATTATAGATATGAATCTTGGAAGTATGAATGATCATTCATTGCTCGGTAAGGTAGAAACATCATCTGCGAAAAGAGAAAATGCCCGTAGAATGCTTCCGCTGTATTCATTTGACATGTTACCTGAGTATCTTCAGTTCAATCCGTATATACGAACGGGCTATCGACATGGTTTAACTTTCAAAGGTTGTTTAGTCAGGTAATGCTTGTGTGGAAAGATTGTTCGCATGAAAAGACGTGTTCTTTCGATGTGATAGTTTATTGTATGTGAATAACGAATCGGTCAATGTTTGGTCACATTTGATTGGTGCTGGTCTTTTCATTTACTTCTTTTTTCACAATATTTGTAAAGCACAAGTTTTTCCATCGATAACAAAGACGACTGATTATTATTTTATACTATTCTACACAATTTGTGTCATCGTAAGTATGGATTTCTTGCCAGGTTTCTAGCTTTGTTCAATCTCTCGTAGGCATGTATGTTATGTTCTGTGAATTTTCATCTGTTCAATTGTATCTCACCGCGAGCGTCTGCACACTTTCTCAAATTAGATCTCTGTGGTATCGGTTGTGCTATTCTCGGTTGTTATATATGTGGTCTTCATCTAACATTTGAATGCTTTCAAAACTGGCGATTACGGTATGAGACAATGATCATTGGTGTCATCATAATTGCTGTTATTTACTACATTCACGGAGTTAAACGATACATTACACAAAATAATCACGTTGCTTTGTTTATCGTGATCTCATTGTCCGGTTTTATTCCAAGTTTACATTGGTATTACCTAGAGGGTGGTTGGTCGAATCCATTCATTCGACATTTCTTTCCAAAGATACTCATTCTTTATGGAATATTGACTATTGGCGTGTTCGCTTATTTGACAAAGTTTCCAGAGAGATTATTTCCAGGTAGGATGATTATGGATCTGATGTCAGCACGTCTAACGTCGATTCGTTCATTCTTTAGGTTATTTTGATATTTTGTTTTCGAGTCATCAGATTTGGCATTTTGCAACGTTGGCTGCATTCATATGGTGGTATCACAATTCTATTGAGTTGATGCATTATCGTCTGATAAATCCTTGTGATACACAATTCGAATGACACAAATCATTTTTTTTTAGTTAGAATTCCTTTGTTTAGATTCATTTATTATGTCTTTTTTTGTAATAAGTATAATGTATGATCTGTTCGAGAATGAAATTAGACATACGTAGTCGGTTTTACTTAATGAATATCTCTCATTTTTCCTAGTTTTGTTTTGATTTTGAAATTTCTTATTTTTCAGATACCAATCAACTGAATTGAGAATTCGATTTAATCTCACTCAATATCTACGAGATGGAACAATCGTTTTTGGCACATATGGATATTCTCCATGGATGAAGCATGAATTACAGGTGAAGTAATCGGTCGGTTATCGATCAAATCAATTTGCAAGAACCTTGCGATGTGTGAAGCAATGAACAGAAGAAAGAAAATTAGAGCTGATACATATCGAATAGCCAAGAAAGTTCGAACGAAAAGACATTCATACGCAGACTAAGACGAATAAGTAGAAAGGACATATACGTTCGATGAAAAGATATTCTGTCTTAAATACAAGTTCATATATCGAAGCAACACAATGGTACGATTTAAACCGTCGAAGACAAAGTACAATGTAAAAAAATGTAAGATTTTTTTTCAATAAGAACTTGGTATTACCATTAAAAATTAAAGAATGTGTCGCGCTCGAAGTTCTTGGTGAGTTATCTAATCTTTCTTTACATCACGTTGTGCAAGAACTAGATTAATCTATCGTGGTAAACAACAGCGCAGGGTATATATAAGGTCGTTGAAGTTTATGTCAACTACGGATATAAGGACGAAAAGAATCTTTCTCATAACAGATGAAATGAGTCAGACTGTCGTTTCTGGTTAATTCAGCACATCCAATCAGTACGATGAGCATTCAGTCGTATTTAATTTACTTTCACAGTGAAGCGCTACATAAAGTCGTTCATTATAGTCTCGTGAGATCGACTTATATGGAAAAACAAAGATGATAAACATACTGATAAGTTTCATTATCGCTATTTGTTCTGTGACGTATAATCAAGGACTTTATAGGAGAAAAAAGCAGCAGCAGCAACATAGGTTATCTTTATTGTCGTATTTTGATAGCTCTACTTTGGTGCTTCGAAATTTATAGCGTAAGGTCAGTTTTATGCGTCAAATTGTTAAATTGCCACGTATAAGATCGAATGTTTTCTTACACAAAAAAGTGACATTTATTTTTATCTGAGATGACGAAATAACAGGAGAAAAGATTAAAGTAATGATGAAAGAAATCCTGATATGACAGAGTTGGTTTAAAATGTAACGACAAATATTCTCGTGTCCTACCATATTTGGTGAGTAAAAGAAGAAAGAGAATGACTATTTATAATATTATTCTACTTATTCTGCTGTGAGTACAGAACATCGCAGGCAATGATAAAAGAGAACATGAGTCATAGTTGAGAAGAAAATAACAGAAAGCATTTGTTGTAAGTTTTGATTCATTTTCTCGGCTGTGTAGAGACGGTGTGACTGATGCTCTTTCCTTGACTGTTGGAAAAGAACGTTCATCTGTTTAGATCATAGAAAAATGGGAACTAATCCAAACGATTTAAATCATCGACAAATACATCCACACGATGATGTTAAGTATAGTAATGGAGTCGGTACTAAAGTAACAATTGAAGCAAGTCCAACTGAAGCTTCGTCTAGGTTTGTTGGCTGCCTATTTCGTAGAGGTATATTTTCGAATAATTTCAGTGTTAAAATGAAGGATCTTTTCGCAAAAAAAGATGACAGCGAAAAGAAAGACAAAACGCCGGTGCCGATGGTCGGCTTCTTGAGTCTGGTATGTTCCTTACTCGAGTGTTAACGAAGTGCACTTAAATATTATTCACAGTTTCGTTTCGCCACTGGAGCTGATTTTTTGTACATGCTAATCGGTACTGTTGCCGGTATGAAAATATTGACTAAATGAACTTTTCATATATGTACTCGATCTTTTTCCGATAATTTAGCTTTGGTTCACGGGGCTGCATTTCCACTAAGTACAGAACTAGCTTTAGATGGCAGACAATTTAAAAGGAAATGTTTGTTTAGTGTTACTTATCTTCGGACAAGTTACCGATATTTTTACCCAACGGCCACTCAATGTATGCGACCTTGATTTTTCAATATTTAACGGCCGTTGTCCACCTGGAGTGACGTTGACTACAGAGAATATTTATACGGAAATTGCGTAAGTTCTTGTTTTGTTGTGCTATGGTGGACAACTATTTCCGATTGTTTCTATAGAAAGTGTAATCTGACGGGTTTAAATATCACTCTACCGGATGTCGATTTCCTTGGAAATATTCGTCAGCAGTCATTGTGGCTTACGAGTAAGTCATGTGTATACAAGATGAACGAGCAGAGATGAGGAAAAGCCCGAAAATCGAAGTACATTGTTGCAGAACGAATTGCCTAACGATACGTTGTAGTTATGGGATGCGGCACTATAGTAGTCGGATACTTTCAAGTTGCCTTTTGGTCGATTGCTTGTGAACGGCAAACACGTCGTCTCCGCGAAATACTATTTCGATCAATACTTCATAAAGAAATTGCGTATTTTGATACTTATAAAACCGGTGAACTTAGTACAAGATTGAGTGATGATGTTAATAAGGTTCATGATGGCATTGGCGATAAAGTCGGTTCGGCATTGCAATTTTTCGCTGGCTTCATTGCCGGCCTTGTTCTTGGGTATGTTTAAGATAAAATATTCAGCTTCCGTGACAAGTAGATTCTTCTCTCTATTCAGACTAGTCAAAGGATGGAAATTGACACTGGTGATACTCTCTGTTAGTCCCGTGCTTTTTATTAGCGCAATGATCATAACGAAAGTATGGAGCGAATGGAAAAGAATAAGAGTTTTACAAATCTCGTTCGTAGCTGACTGCAACAATGACTTCTCAAGAGTTGAAAGCTTATGCAAAAGCCGGCGCTGTTGCCGAAGAAGTACTCAGTAGTATTCGAACAGTGTTTTCTTATAATGGTACAGGTTATGAAGTGAAAAGGTAAATGATCGTGTTTCAAGTATCTTGATCTGTTCACATATTTCATTTAGATACGAACAACATCTAAGAGCCGCTAAGATTCGTGGTATTAGAAAAGGAGTCTTCAATGGAGCTTTGATGGGTACTATCTTCTGTTTAATGTTTTGTACTTACGCTTTGGTACGAAGATGCTTTAATTTCAACACTTCTAGAATATTGATTCTCCAATTCATAGGGTTTCTGGTATGGAGCCAAACTTGTTCGTGAAGAGAATTATTCGATCGGTGGAATTCTTATTGTAAGAGTTCTATTGTTGAAAGAATGAAAAACGGTTTTATCTTGTTTTTTTACTTGAACAGGTCTTTTTCTCAATTATCACAGCCGTTTTTAGTCTTGGTCAAGCTGCTCCTCATCTACAATCCTTAGCACAAGCTCGTGGTGCAGCTTTCGCATTATGGAATATAATTGATACAGTAAGCGGAGGCTACAGGCGATGAGCACATAGGGATAACATACATATTCGCTGCTTTTAGCCATCAGCAATAAGTATAGATGATCCCAATGGTATTAAAAAGGAAGATTTCGTTGGCGAAATCAAATTTTCTAATGTCAATTTTGTTTATCCATCTCGACCGGACGTTACCGTACACAATAATCTTAGTTTCACTGCTAAATCAGGTCAAACAACAGCACTTGTAGGCACATCCGGTTGTGGAAAAGTGATAATCACTGATTTTGATCTGCTATGAAATTAAATATATTTCGAAATGTGTAGAGTACCTGCATGCAATTGTTACAGAGATTTTATGATACAGTTAGCGGTACAGTTGAAATCGATGGAATTCCAGTGAATCAATATAATCTGACTTGGCTTCGGCAACATATTGGCATTGTATCACAAGAACCTATCTTGTTTCAAGTCAGTATCAGCGAAAATATACGTTTTGGACGTATGGATGCGACACCCGAAGAAATTGAAAAGGCAGCTAAAATGGCTAATGCGCATGACTTTATCATGGAACTGCCAAAGAAATACGACACGCTCGTCGGTGAACGTGGCGCACAATTGAGTGGAGTAAGTTGCTTTGAACTTGAAATCCCGGTGCATTTGTTCTCGATATCTTTAAGGGACAAAAACAACGCGTTGGTAAGAGTGTCGAATACGAGTTGTCGTAAAATAACAGTCAACTATTTCGAATTCATTTAGCTATTGCGCGTGCACTCGTTCGAAATCCGCGTATTCTTCTGTTGGATGAAGCAACTGTAAGTGATATAACGCTACGAATGTAATCTTTTTGTTTGTTTCAATTGGAATTAGAGCGCTCTCGATACCGAAAGTGAACGTATTGTACAAGAAGCGCTTGATCGTGCTTCAAAAGGACGTACAACCGTTGTCATTGCCCATCGTTTATCAACTATTAAAAATGCGTCAAAGATAGTTGTTCTCGACAAAGGAGCCGTTATCGAAGAAGGTACAATTTTATGAAAGAAGTTTTGAAACCGATGGAAACGTGATGCTTGTCACCTTTTAGGAAATCATGAAACATTAATAGAAACTAAAGGTGTTTATCATGGTCTTGTTGAAGCACAAAATTTACGTGTTAAGGGAGAAGATGAAGACGAAACGGAAGGTAAGACGAATATTTCAACTAAGTGCTCTATGAATGAATTCTCTCTGCATAGCAATTCCCGTTTACAATCGAGCTAGATCGATGAGCAACTCAGATCAATTTCAGAAACAATTATCCGTAGAAAACAAAGACTCAAAGGAAACAGCTACCGATGCAGAAGAGAAAATTGAGGTAATTGTTTACTATTGATCGTTGCAAATAGCATCTGAATATCGTGTTGTCAGATAACTAGTCTAATAGAAATATCAAAGTAAGTAAATTCAAAAATAGCTCACTGCAATATGTACTCCACACGAATAAAATCTTTAATATTAATACTCGCTTTCGTACACTAATTCAAAGCATTCTTTCTAAAGATGGCCACATCCTTACTTGGACGGAAGGAAAACGACGAACCTGTCATATCTGTAAGACAATCTATATGTTGTATATTATTTCACTATATTTTGCACTCCTTATTTATCGTTATTTGAATGTTTACTGAGAAAACAAAACTTTTATGCGATTGTATTTAGTATTCTGGACCTTCACCATTCTTCTCTATGCTCAAAATGAACAAACCAGAGTTAATATACATCATATTTGGTTGTGTCGCATGTATTTGTAATGGAGGTGAGTTGAGAAAAGTTGTCTGGTACGAAAATCAAATCTGTCCATGTTCAGGTGTTCAACCAGCATTCGGTGTCATTTTAAGCAAAGTTATAGCAGTAAGCGAAGAGCTACGTTTAGAAAGAAACAGAAATCTTTCAATATTTTTGCTACGAAAGGTCTTTCAAGTGTGTGATCCAAAGGAACAGGAAAGAAGGGTATTGACGTATATTCTCCTATTTATTGGTCTTGGCTTTCTGATGCTGATTACAATGTTTTTACAAGTAAAAAGAAAATGAAACTGTTCGCTTGAACATTCGATTTCATTTCAATTTAGAGTTTTCTCTTCGCAACATCAGGTGAAGAATTGACACAGCGTCTTCGTTCAAAGATTTTCCGTGCTTTACTGCGGCAAGAGGTTGCTTACTTTGATCAAACAGAAAATAGCACAGGTGCACTGTGTACCCGTCTTGCTACTGAAGCATCCGATGTTCAAGGGGTACGTATTCAATGGGCTTGACTTTTGCATTCTGTTGAGCAAATATTTCATAGGCAACTGGTATCCGTATTGGTACTATGTTACAAAATTTCTCAAATCTCGGTGTTGGAATTATTCTAGCATTCGTTTACGGTTGGTCATTGACTTTGATTATGCTAGCTTTCGTTCCATTTATGATTATTGCTGGCTTTTTACAAACATATCTCATGACTGGTTTTGCGAATAAGGTAAAGGACTTGAGTTGAAATACGTTTCATTTAATTGCTTCCTTTTCCAGGATAAAAAAGCGTTAGAAACCGCCGGCAAGGTCAGTTATTGACAATATGTACAAGATAGGAATAGAAATTCTTTATTTATTAGATTGCTGTTGAAGCTATTGCGAACATTCGAACAGTCGTACAATTGACAAAAGAACAACACTTTGACGATGAATATTGTCGATTACTTGATGTACCCTTTCGGTATGTGTGAGCAAAATATGTGTCAACGATGATTTCAGACGTATGTGAAATTGTTTTCCGTTCTCTTCTTATAGAAATAGTTTGAAACGAGCACATGTCTTTGGAATTGTATTCAGTTTCACCGATGCGGTGAGAAGAACTTTGACCAACTTTCATTCAATGTTTCCAATTATTGTTCTGTTAAGATTATGTTCTTCGCACAAGCAGCACTGTTCACTTTTGGTGCTTGGCAAGTCGAACGAGGAGCAATGACGTAAGGAAAACGAACAGATTAATCAGCCATGAGTAGATTTGCTTCGAATTTTTAGTTTTGAAAACATTATGCTGTAAGTTTATTACCTTTTATGCGAAAAATGATGTACTTATTGTTCCTGCTATTTCATCAGCGTTATGAATTGTATACTTTTTGGTGCAATGGCAGTAAGTGATTCCTACTATCTTATGTATTGACATATGATTTGAATCATTCCGTTCAAAGGTTGGTCAAACAGCATCAATGTCACCGGATTATTCCAAAGCCATCGTACGTTTAAATTTTAGTGAGAAAATTCTCGTTTTCGAAACTGATTCATTATAGGCATCGTCGAAGAGAATCCTAATTTTACTTCGTCGTGAACCATCCATTGATAATTCTTCGACTGCAGGAGAAACCATTGTCAGTAGAAACGTATCGAAGCTATTGTTCTATTTGATGGGCTGTTTGATTGTTTAGAATAACTTTCAAGGTCGAATCAACTTAAAGAATATCAAATTTTGTTATCCCAATCGTACAGAAGTACAAGTACTGAAAGATTTTCAATTGAGCATTGAACCAAGTATAACTAGACTTTGTTCGTTGAGAAAAAAAAAGAAACATCGCGTTTCATTGTACTTAGATAAACAGATTGCACTTGTTGGCTCTTCTGGCTGTGGAAAAAGTACTATCATTCAATTGCTTGAACATTTCTATGATCCAACACATGGACAAATCGTATGTTCGATCGATTGAATAAAATAAGTGTTCTATTTTGGTATGTTGTAGTTGATCGATGAAAAGAATATTTCATCTTTGAATCTTCAATGGTGGCGAAGTCAACTTGGTCTTGTTAGTCAAGAACCAATTTTATTTGATGCATCGATTCAAGAGAATATTGCTTACGGTGATACATCGCGAACTATTCCAATAGAAGAAATTCAAGAAGCAGCTAAAAAGGCGAATATCAGTCGGTTTATTGAGAGTTTACCCGAACAATACCAGACAAATGTTGGCTCCAAAGGTACACAATTGTCCGGCGGAGAAAAACAACGAATCGGTAAGGAAAATGGGAAGGACTTCAGTGAAATAAAGCTCTATTTTCATTCATTTAGCAATCGCGCGAGCGTTGATTCGTAATCCAAAGATTCTACTACTCGACGAAGCAACTGTAAGTAGCATGACATTGCTCGAATAAGTATTCTATGTTTTTCAATTTATATCAGAGTGCTCTCGACACAGAAAGTGAACGTGTTGTTCAAGAAGCACTTGATCGCGCATCACAGGGACGTACAACAATTGTCATTGCTCATCGTTTATCAACTATACAAAACTCTGATCTTATTTGTGTGCTTCACCGTGGTCAAATCGTGGAATCGGGTCAACATGACGACTTATTGGCGCGTAAAGGACACTATTATCGTTTGGCACAGTCCAAGAAATGAGATTTTATTTTTTTAATAAACGTTCAATTTTTTTTTCTTATTCAACAAGGCTTGTGTTGACTGGCATTTTCTCTTGCTTTATACGTTGTAGTTTTGAATAAATGAAAAAACAACAATGATTATGGATAGTGTCTTTTAACAAAGAAGATATGAACTGCTGAAGAGAAAGAAGAAAAGTGCGCAAAAACGCATACAAATCGAAATGAAAATATGGTTTTATTAAGTTTTTTCAATTAGATTTCGTTTTTAGCGATATGTTTTTCAATACGGTGCATAATTCGATGAACCTCCGTTGCCACGACTAGCGCCACGATATGGGCCACCTCGACCGCCACGATATGAACCACCTGAATATATAAGTTAACATTGAATGATGGTGACATTTGATATCATGACGACTTACCTCGATCATCGCTGTCTCGGAATGAATCCCCATCGCCACCATCACGGCCTACAAAATATAATCAAACGTAAAGGTGTTATGCCATTCGTTAACACCCAGAAAAACTTACTACGAAAGCCACCGCCGCCGCGGCGATTGTCGGAAAAGCCTCGTCCACCGCTACCTCCGTCAGCATTACCCCAACGACCAGTATTGTTGGAGTTGAAACCTGGCCGTGAGCCACTGTCCCAATTGCTACGACCACCTCGATAACCTTTTATGTTACAAAAATACATGAGTCATACAAATTAGATCATTCGAATATATACCGCCTCGACCGCCGCGATCATTGTTATCGGTGCGTGTACGACGTTGAGCAAGCTGAACACGTACAGATCCACCAAGTGAGTCGATATGTTGATCTAACAGATCAATCGATCGTTTAAACTAGAAATCAAGCAGATCACGACCTACCATTGAATTCCGAGATAGCTCGATCAGCAGTTTCTTCGTCATCATAGGTTACGGTAGCTCGGCCATTGCCCTCACCAGTATCCCGATCTTTGTAAATCCAGATTTTCGGGCCACCCGATCGATCGTCTGTCTAAGATACGAACAGCACACCAAGACATTCCGATAATGACTGTAGGACTCAAGAATTACTTTAATTGAACCGACTTTTGAAAAGGCATCATAGATTTGATCGCGTGTAACATCTTTTGGTAAGTTTTGAATAAAAATCGCATCTCGAAGTGTTTCCATTTCTCCACCATTATTTTGTCGACGAAATCCATAACTGCCACCTCCTCGTCCTAGAATATAAATAACAAATATAAATCACATGTTTCGAATTTCATATGTTTTCACTCCCGAAAAAAAAAAACAACACAAGAAACGAAATTTTGTCTCTTTCAATCAACGCTCAAATAAATATTTCCTTTTCATTTTCTTTCGCTCAGAATTTATATCAGTCATATTTAAACTGGATCCAACGGGCATATAAATCTTACTTGAGTTATTATTTCCAAATGACCCACCATATGATCCACTATTGGAAGATAGAAATCAAAATAATCATCAAACATCACATCAAACATAAAATAGGTTTAAATTTATATATTTTCGATTTATCATGTTTACCGGTTTAATCGATCAATATCTTACTTCAACGCTTTTTTTTCTCGATATTATTCAACTCGTTCCAATAATAGAGAAGTCTTTAGTTTTGATTGGTTGGTCCAAAAAAAGTTTCATGTATATAGAGTTTTTCAAACGAAAATAAAAAGATTTCATTCATATAATCAATCGATAGAGAAAACTAGCCTAACGAATGATGCTTACCCTCCTCTCGGACCATTGCTGTCATCGTCGTCATTGGAACGAGAATAACCTCCATGTGAGCCTAGAAAGTTCACCAATTCGTTTGGAATATCTATTAAATAGACATACCACCACGCGATCCGGAACTCCACATATTTCCACTATTGCCGTCATTTGTGTTCATACCACTATTGAACGCCATTATTGCTTAGACAAAAAAAAGAAACCTTGTTGATGAGTTTCGTAATAAATTTGCCGGTGTGATTCAAATATCGGTAAAAGAAAAACAAAATGATAGAAAAGAATGTTTTTGTTGTCCTTCTTTTCTTTTCTTTTGCACTGAGTAGAAAATTCTGTATCAAACTGGAGGCACTGATAATATATCAGTGTCACTAGTTACAAAAAGAGGTCACTACTCAACGGCTACAACGTCAAAGACTCTAAGAACGCAACGGACAAAGCATTTTGTTACTTATTTTGAAAAGGCAAGGGCATCGAATCTACTCTCAAAGATAAAATTAAAACATCTTTCGTCGACATTACAAAGTAGAAAATTATTAAGTCACATGATCATCCAGAACCATCATACAAAGTTATAATCGGTATATGAGAATAAAAGCCAAATGATATTTTTGATTTTTCTTATCAAACTAGAAGATAATTTAAAGCTAATGACTGAAACTAAAACGTATAGTTTTCATTCATCATGTGTTCGAAAGCAGGTACGTTGAAGGAAAACGAACAGATTTTTTACGACTACTATCGAGAAGTTCTTGGGTATAGATTATAAATAGAAAGTGACAATGTTGAACATTCAAAATTGAAATTACACTTACTAATATAACCAAAGTCATGTTTGATTTGTGCATCATTTAGGTTTATATTCGGTGCTTATTGTCCTGTGTGTTATTTTTGTTGATGCTCACCTTGTTTCAATTCAACAAACGAGCGATGAACCACTTGCTATTGATACCATCTCACATGTTGTACCACCGATGAATCGAGCAATGAAGTCATTTGCTCGTGCGAATGCTTCCGTGTGTTATCCAGTTATTGGCTGTTTTGACAACAATGATCCATATAATAATGCTGCTCTAGAAATTCCTCAAGCACCCGAATTAATTGATACTCATTTTCTCCTTTTTACACAAGAAGCACCTACAGATCCGGAATTTCTTAGTTACGATGGTAATGATCAATCAATCGCAGGCTCAAAACTTAATCCATCACGCTGGCTAAGAATAATTGTGCATGGCTTTGTAAATAATCGTAACAGTATATGGATCAGACCGATGGTGGATGAATTGTTGAAATTGAAAAATGTTAGCTGTGCTTAACTGTCATGTTGTGGAGCCTATTGTCATTATTTCTCTTTGTAGGACGAATTGTCCGATGTACTTGTCGTCGATTGGGGCAACGGTGCTAAATTTCCATCATACCCAAATGCTGCTTCTAATACGCGTCTAGTTGGAAAACAGATTGGTTTACTTTTGAAGAAATTACATTCGATGAAAGGATTTGCATACGATAAAATTCATTGCATTGGTTTGTTAGAATTCTTAAATGTCTACGCCATAAATCCTCTTTTTCTCTCTCCTTTTAATTTGAAGGACATAGTCTTGGTGCACATACATGTGGTATAGCATCAAATACTGTTGATAATCAACTAGCTCGTATTTCTGGTCTTGATCCCGCTGGCCCATATTTTGAAGGCAAAAATGCACTCGTTCGTCTTGATCCAACCGATGCCAAATTTGTTGATGTTCTTCATACGAATACCGAAATTGCTTTTGGATTGGGTCTCGGATCCGGTGAAGTCTCAGGTCATGTTGATTTTTATGTTAATGGTGGGCAGAACCAACCTGGTTGTCCGTCAATGTAACACATATTCTATGTACGTCTCATGCGACTTTTATTTTATCATCTCCGTAGGACTACATTGATTGGTGGTCTTCTCGGCGGTCAATCAGAAGGTATAGACTAAATTCTAGAATCTTTGAAATAACTAGTTTCATTGTGTAGCTACTTTTGAACAATCATCCTGTTCCCACAGTGAGTTCAACCGAAGGGACTGTATCAATACGATTCTTCTTTCTATGCACAAAATAGGTCGTGCTCATGGATATTTTACCGAATCAATCAATTCCGAATGTTCATACAAAGCATATCCATGCAGCAACTATGTAAGTAAACACTTTGTTTCATTGTCAATTTCATCTACAAAGTATTTTCTCAATTTTTTAGAACAGCTTCATGAGTGGTGAATGTCTCGTCTGTCCTGAATCCGGATGTGGTCAAATGGGTAATTGACATGATTTCTATGGTCTGAATTCTGGCGCTATGCTTTCTTTTTATAAAATATATAGGCTTCCATTCAATTTCTTCACCTGGTCGCGGTAATATGTATTTAACGACGAAGAGTGTTTCGCCATTTTGTGGTAAGATTTTATCTATCGTCGAATTAAGTTCATTTTTGTTGAATAATATCAACTATCTAGGTTACCACTACCTCATTGAAGTTACCCTTGATCATAATATTGCTAAAACAAGCGGAGAGATCTTCGTGGCAATTCATTCAAATTACGAAATGTTAGCAAATGTCAGCGTGACTTCGAAGTATGTTAGGAGTTCATGTGTTTTTCATATTTCGCCGTTTTTTTTCTTCTTCTTAAAGATCCAACGCGGATATCAAAGCTGGTGATGTATTTCGACATATGTTCAGTTACAAAGCTGATTTAGGTCAGGTTGATTATGCCATTGTCTACTTCAATAAAGCAAAAAGCTGTATGTACTCAATTGAGTAAAATCAATAATGACTGAATCGTTGTCTTTCGTTTAGTGTTCGGCTGGGGTGGTCCGAAAGCAGATGAAATCGTGGTATCCAATCTTCGTCTGAAATCAGTTGAAGACCCGATTGTGTATGTATATAATTCAAATCGGATACATTTCCACACTACCGCTTTCCCTTCTGAAAATAGATACACTGGACTCTGTGGTGCCAAGACAAAAGTAGCGGCATACACATCTGAAACAATTTTACTTAATCGTGATGATTGCCGACATTAGAAAGACGTGTATTTCTTTTTCAATAAAAGAATATTTTATTAAGAGACACTCCACAAGAAAAAAACGATTTTTTTCTATGTGCTCGCGTTCATATGCTTGTCATTAGCCAACTTAACTTCTTAGAGCATCTTTGCCGTTAATTGGTTGGTGAAAATTGAGCGATATAATGTCAGAAAATAAATTGTTGTACGGTTATTGAATTCAAAGTTTAATCATAAGGAAAAATGTTCGAAATTAATGAAACATACCTACTTTGTAAGTGTCTCATAAGAGTTCATTTTACTGAAGAAAAAAAAACACTGTACATTTTCCATATTTTATGTATCGAGTAATCAAAATCCGTTAATCATCGTCATATTTGAATAAATATTTTACTTATTATTAGTCATCGTTCTCCCTAACAAAACGCAAAAATTCATTGAAAGAGTAATATTTTTCTGTCTGTATGCATACAGATGTATGACAATCGAGTATAAAGTTTTTTTTCCTTTCCTTCACTACCAACATCATACGACATCTGTCCATGCATCAGCTGACATGGTAGATTCATTTGATGTTTTTATTTTCTGTCCATCTTCCTTTTATGGTAGTATGTTGTGTATTAATCTGTCCACTCTCTCTCTCTGCCTCTCATTCGTTCTCCATCGTATTGTCTCTCTTTTCATCTTACCAGTATCAACATGATTGGAGACCTGCTCGGTGATTGTAAATATCCTTATACTAAAAAAGTTCAAGTTCATTACATTGTCAATAAAAAACAAGTTTTTCGATGCAGCTATTTATTTATTTCAGATTTCACCCGATCATTGTTCGACAATTTTCCATAGATTTTGAGTTGATGTCATTTGACTTGATTCATTATAAGTGATAATACTGGTTAACAACATAACACAATCTTTTTCTCAGATCAGGTAAAGTCTTTGTTGTTATTTTCTTTTCTTTCTTCTTATGAATGTGTAAGAAAAACAAAGTAATAGTTGTCTATTATCATGTTTGTTGCTTTCCTTTTTGTCTTCTACCTTTCTATAACTATGTGTGATTAATGAATTACAATATACATTCAAGGTTTTGTCGTTTTTATTTGCCGTCATAGAAGACAAAAGAAAATCAACATCATATCTGCAGTTTACTTTTTTTTTTCATTTAATTTTTATAAACTATTTGAAAGTTTTGACATATTGAAGAATTTCTTTTCTCATTCTTCGAATTATTTTACATCGAATGGCGACAAGGTGAGATGTTACGATTCTGAGAACAGGGGAAGGTGCATATGTATACGTACGCAGTACTTTTTTTTTTCTTCTTCTTTTCATCTTTTCAATTCATGTATTGAATGAACATAATACCATTCGAAAAATGTTAGGTATAAAGTCTTACAAAAGAGAACATCGAAATGATTTTGATTGATTGTAAACTTTGTCTTTTATTTCTGTTTAGTTCGTTGTCAAACAGTCAATTCATTTTTCCGTCTCTTCATGGAACTCTGAGCTTGCCAAAGATTGCCTCCGCAACTACCAATACGATCGACCGTCATCAGGCAAGGATCGTTGCGGGCAATGCAGGTTCGTACATGGCCTTAACTAAAACTGATTAAGTAAGTCTTGATTTTTCTTCTTACTCTAGAAAATTTACGTACACATCTTGACTCGATGTACAAACTGCTGCGACCCGACGATCGCCTCACCCTGGTATGTTCGTTACAAAATTCAACTCAGTCATATATTGCTTTTTCTGTTTGATTAGATGGTACAGTTGGAAAGTGGTTTTCCAAACCGTTTTCGCTACCTAGTCATTGTAACATGCGTGGGAAGACAAGAAACAGAAGAGTAAATATTCAGGATTGAATTCAATAAATATACATTTCATTTCCTAGATCGGCTATTCTTGGTTTCGATGTCGATACAAACGATATTACAATCGGCATGTCATTGCCAATATGGGCCGATTTAGATATATCACTCGACGGTGATGGGTAAGATTTTTATCTTTCGAAGAAAAAGAAACTATTGCGATTGTATTTAGTGGTTTCAAAGTAACTTCTTACGAACGATGTCATATTTTCAAGCCGGTGAGCGTACAAGCACTATGGTATGTTCGATGAGTTAACAGACTTTCGTTTGCTTCATGAATCTCTCCTTTTTTTCCACAGGACTGCATATCAGAGTTTACACAAAGCATCCAATCAAGCACGTCTTTATAATTATATTGTTAACAATGATTTAACACATACATGGATTGAATATTATCGTAATCCAGATATTCGTTCAAATCAAACCTATGTTAATGAATGGAATCAAATGGATGATATTCTATCACATCGTAGTGATTCACCTCATTTATATCAACCGTATGTGACTACGATTGCATTGAAATTTAGTTTTAAAAAAATGAGCTTTCTTTAGGCTATCGTCAGATGAAGAAACGTTACGTTCAAGAATACATGTGAAATTAAAAGAAATCATGCTACAAGTTGATCTTGATGAAGTGACATCGAAATTTGTATGTTAAAAAAAACCAATGAAACGTGCCCGCTTTATACACACGCATGTTCTTTCGTTTAGTTACGTGAGCAATTAGAAAATACTTTTCAAATGTCCTTGTCTCCTTATAAACAGTATATCGATGACGTTATGTTACAAATTCTTGCTCAAATGGATAAACCAACAATGATACTCCCGCATTTATATCTCGGCTCCGAATGGAACGCATCCAATTTTGAAGAATTGAAAGCAAATAACATTGGCTATGTGCTGAATGTATCTCGAGAAATCGACAATTTCTTTCCTGGTCATTTTAAATATTTAAATGTTCGTGTGCATGATCATGATGATGCGGATTTATTAAAAGAATGGGAGAAAACATTCCGATTCATCAATGAAGCAAAGTAAGATCTTCTTCATCTCAATTTTCTATAAATGTTGCATTCTTTTAATATCTAGAGCTAATAATCAATGTTGTTTAGTACACTGTAAGATGGGTATTAGTCGATCTGCATCGACGGTATGCATCAACTTGTTTTTCTCTATCAAACAGCAAACGAATACTTTGCTTTTTAAATTTAGGTATTAGCATATCTTATGAAAGAAAGCAATCATTCATTTGCTGATGCTTTGGAGCATGTGAAGAAACGACGATCATGTATTAACCCAAATGGTGGATTTAGAAATCAGTTATTGATATATGAAGGAATTCTAGCGGCAAAGTAAGACCGAATTCTTCTTTGAACCCAAGCCGGTTACATTCTCCGATCGTTCGCTTGAATAATTTCTATTGTTCTTTTTCGAGAATAAAAACATAACCTTGAGCTGTACTTTCCATTCAATACGATCCGGCTTTTTTTTATATTCTAGTAAAACATTCCGAAGTAAAATAAATGACAGTCAGACAACTACAACAACTATTGGCAAAAAAACAGTAACTATTCCAGCGATATCTTCGTCATCATCGTCATCGACGTCCAAGAGTACTCCGTCTACTCCTACTGAGCACTCGCCACCATCGAATCCTTCCATAGTTGTCATGCGAACACGATCCCCGAATAGATCCAGTGCTGTTGTCGTTGTTCCACGACAAGCAACTGAACATTGTAAACAAACATCACAGGTAGCTGCGCGGCCGAATTCGATGATTTAATTAATTTATATATATTTTTTTTTGTTCTTTCTTTCCATTTTCACTTACTGTACCTACATTCTTCTTCTGTCTCTCTTTGGACATACGGAAAGAAAATCGTTTTTGTATGTATGAAATCTAAATTTTCTTTTGTTCTCTGTTCATGCTGGAATGATACCATTTCTTTTTCTTTTCTTCTTTCATTTGCTCTCCTCTCTCTGTTATACATGTGTTCTATTCCCTTTCTGCTACAACAAATAGCTGACAAAAGCTTACAAACAAACGGAATAAATATTGAAACGCACTTTCAATCTATACTCAGTGATTTCTTGCCTATATGACTATTCTTCGGAAAACAAAAGAGTATGCTCTATTAAAAAACAGAAATATTAGACGGTGTCAAGTGGTACTAGCTGTCATATTGATAATATTTGTACGTTATCTGATTAAAGTAACCACAAGCTCACTAGAACTTGTGCAATCTGCTCTACGAATAATGATTACTCATTGCAACATGGCATGGGAAGTATCTACATTCGAGATGGATTTTTCGTTTGAATTGCTTTTCTTAATTTTTACATTAAATTACACACTTAAAGTTAGACTTTTTTATGTTCGCTAGCTGGCATATGTGTAAATTCGAAGTCTAAATGAACGAATGCTCGTTCAACGTCATCAATTTCCTCTAATTGAGTTTGCAATTCGGCACCAATGTCATGCGCTTCAGACAATGGCATTGCACCCGGTAAACCAATATCGACTTCGACGAAAAAATTCGTACCAAGATGAACAGCTTGGATCGAATCGACTTTTGTAACGATATCTGGACGATAATTGTATACAACATGTGTTATTCGTTGGAGAAAGGGTGGTTCGGCTGATAGACCGGTCAAATGACGCACCTGCCCTGAACAATACAGAAACAAAAAACAAGTAGAAAGCTTGTAACTACAAGAAAATGATTTACTGTTTGCTTGTAAAATCCAAGCTATGATAATGTAGATTGAAATGACGATACCACCGACCGGATCAACTACTATTGCTTCTTGTTTGAGATCACCACGTCGAGCATGAGTTGCTGAATAAACAAATCAATTCATTTCAATAATGTTGTCTACTCTCATACCTATAAGTCCGCAAGCAAGCGCTACGATATTAGATACGACATCATTACGATTATCTTCGGCCAGTGCGTACATTGTTGGATTGTTGATTCGATAACACAAAACGAAAAGAATTGCTTTTGAGACTAGAAGAAAGAATGACGAGAGTTTCCTTTTCCATTTGACAAGAAAATCAAATTTACCAATAGTGATAACCATTGATACGATAGGTAAAATACTCATATCGATATCAGGTAATGTTTTTGTTGATGAACCATTATGTTTATTGGTAAAATATTCAATATCCTGTTCTAATGTTTCACCACTCTCGAAGATGACTTGTACACTCGCTGAACACATGATGACCGATAGAATGACAATCGAGATGGGTTCAAGACGAGTTCGACCTGAAAAATCAGTACAGCGTTTGCTTTTGGACTTATATTTAATCTGTATGTACCTCCAGGATATTTATAAGCATCACGATTTTTGATTTTTCTCGATGTCCAAAGAAGAATGACACTTGTTAGTAGATCGACGGTACTGTCTACAACTGATGAAATCACTGAAAGTGATCGCGATATGACCGCTGCGATAATTTTGATAATCAAAAGAATCTTTAATCGAATATTTAGAACAAATACTTCGACAAAGCAAGGAAAACTTACGATATTTACTACTAAAGTAACTCGAGTCAAAATTTTGATATTACGATTTTGTCGTCGTTGTGCATCTGTTTGATGATCATTTGATTCGTCCGTTTTTGGCAACAGAATGTCTTCGATAGACGTTATCAATTCCAACTGATCTTCATAGAAATCCCTATTTTCAGTTAATAACATCGGTGAAAAAACCTTGTCTCAGCTTATTTATATTATCTACCTGACTTTTTTCGGAAGAGATTTGTCATCTGGATGACAAAGAGGCTTGAATGACTGAATATGCTTGAGATAGCCATAGTCCGATGAAACATCAGGCGCTTCTGCTGCTGCTGTCGTTGTTCCTTGGTCAACATCTGCTTCTGGTATAGAAGCGTTATTACGGTTTTTTGACAATGCTTCTCGTCGAGCTGCTAGAACACGTAAAGGCCGTGCTGGGTTTGGAGGATTGCTGCTAAATGATGATCGTTTTCTGCTTGTATTCGGTAGAATATGTGGCTCTTCAAGCTCTACGTAATTCATTTCTAGATGAAAGCGTCTATTTCACTCGATCAAATCAGGTAAAACCTTTAATGCGTATGTTGATTTCGGTGATCGCTTTGCTACTCGAAACGCCTCTCATTCATGATCGATTGATATGTGATCGGTGGACCTTGTCTTTTTATTTATACTCATCATTGGTGAAAAGGTATATTCTTATTTAATTCGTAACTTAATACCTAAAAACAAGAATCTTTTCTACTCATTAGTGATTGATTCATCGAAGTAGATATAAAACCGAGTCGCACAGTACATGTTTTTCATTATTTCAATCCACACATTTTTTTCTCGTTTAAGAGCAAACAGTAAAAAATACAGAAGAGAGTTATACAATGAAAATAGTGAAATAATCTGTAAAAAAACCGAGAGAAAATATCCATTGATTGATTGTTTATTTGTTACATATACATCATATTCAATTGGCATCCTACGAAAACTTTATCAATCAATTTCCTACGTATCAGGTTAATCATCGATAACTTATGAGATATTCAGCATATGCTTGTGAATCATGATAGGTTACTAAAGATAAACGAAATCAGATAAAATACTCATTTGATAGAAATCGGTCCTACCAAATATACTGTGTCCATCACCAGTTGTATCAAAACCTGCGGGTGGTACACGCATTGATGAATTCCCTTGAACTGTATTACCAACAAGAACCCGAGCTAGAATATACAAATAATAACTTTAAATGCGAGAAATTTTCAAATCCTATTTACCAAGAAACATTCGTCGAATCCCATTGCGATCAGGTGCAGCGTAGCTGTGACTATATGTTGAATCGCGTGCAAAATAACTACCTTGCCCATAAGCAACGGCTATAATAGAAATATTGAAAAAGAAATTTCTCTGTGTTCTCGATATCAACTAACCACGTTGACCAGCGTACGAACGATTAAAACATTCCATCTCGATATTTCTCGATGCTTGTTCGTCGCAGCCTGAGAGAAATATAAACAATTCGTTTAAATTTTTACTAGCTCTTTTTCTACGCTTCACCGTGAAATAACCATTGTTCAGTTTGTTTGCCTAGTTTTTGTCGGAATTCAAAATCGTGTGCTGAATATTGTTTGAACCATCGTTGATTTTGTATGCGTTCGATTTGTATAATTGTTGGTGGATTAGTACCAGGAAGAGAAGGTCTTGACATTTGTCGACGAGCATGCACCAGCGGACGTTGGTTGTAAACATTTGTCTGAGTATATGGAACTGGAATCGATGGATGCACCTGTGCAGGAAAATGAGCTTGAGGAATATTTGGGATTGACGATGGTTGCGCCTGTGCATGGAAATGAGTTTGAGGGACACTTGGTGCTGTCGATGGTTGGAACATTGATTGTGGCCACGGATGTCCGAAATATGGCGCCTGTGGAGAGATCTGATTGCCTGCGACCGGTACTGTCATCATTGATGGTAGTGCCATTGGATTTACAACAGCTGTACTATTTGGATTGCTAGAAACTGGCGCTATAGGTCTGAATGGCTGCGTTAGTTGTCTTTGACGAATTGCAGGCTGTTGATTCGTTAACGGTAGCATAAGAGGGGCTGATGAGTATGAGGGTGGCAATTGGTGCGCAGGTATCGCAGGATTATGAGTTAAAGTCATTGGAGCGAGAGCTGCTTGTTGATTTGCAAGGTGAGTCCAGCTGTTTGTAAATTTATCCAATACAAATTTATACTCTGTAGATTGTGGATCAAGTGTATGACGAGAAAAGTTCATTAACATTGGCAGTGTCCAGTATTTAGGTAAACATTGCTGTTGATTTATCAGTAAAATATCAAAATCGGAATCATCATCATTGTCATTCGTATTATTGTCGGCCTAGATAGAAAAACGGAAATATTCTTATGTAATCAGATGTGTTCGAGGCAATTTCTACCTGATTAGTACTTCTTTGTTGACTGAAATGCACCGCATGTTCCAATTCAAATAGTTTTCCTTGCTGATACAATTGTATGGCATCAATCTCCACCTGTGGTAAACGTAAATTAGCCAGATCATTACGTTTGATCGAAGCACGGCAGAGTGTACAAGCTAATAAATAAAATAATATTTCGTCTTCTAAGAAGAAAAGAATAACTCATTCGCACTCACTAAGCAATTCATTTGTCATCGTTCGTTGTCGATTGACTTCATTCGCAAAACAATCATAACATATTTTACAATTACAATGCAACACAAAGATATTGCCGTATGAATGCTGCTTAGAGCATATTTCACATTTACGACGTGGTATATCATCTTCATTCGTTGCTGTTGCTGTTGTTGCCGTTTCATTTTGTTGTTCAAGAGTTGGATCGACATTTACTGCATCTTCATTACCATACAATTGTGTATATAACTCAATTACCTTCTGATTTTGATAATTCTGATAGAGATTGATCTGTTCATTCGTCAAGGCGCGCACTTCTAAGAAATCTCTATCTTGTAAATGATAACTGCATTTGTAACAGGTTAATATTTGGTTAGTGTTCAACTATAGATATCGAACTTCAAAATTAGTCATCTATAAATCTCTTCTTACTTTTCTTTGCAGATGTTGTGTATAGCATCCTAAGCATAGCGAATGGCCATTATCACAGTTGATTGTGTAGAAATCTTCCGATGGTACTGTATTTTTGCACACGTCACATAAATCATTGGATAAAACTAAATAATACAAGTATCGAAAAACAGAAAAGACTTTCATAGCAATTCACCCACCAATTGGCTGATTGAATTGTTCAATCATTTCATAGACATCTATAGTCTGTCGATGTTTTCGTTGCCATGCATTTATAAATGATTTAACATTTTTCTCATCAATGTTGGGATTCTGTAAATGCTTGACTAAAAACTGTATCAATGCCGTATTATTATCATTGTTACATATAATCATGTGTTGTTCATAATCATCAATAGAAACGGGACAATAGCAGATTTCACACGGAATTGTTAGGGAACGCCCGAGACATTCATTTTGATGGATGTAGAAATTGTGTTGATCGATGTACAATTCACATTTACCACATTTCATTCGACTATCCTTATTTTCCGTAGGCGGTTTTAATTCAAGTAGTTTAAGAAGAACTTGATGATCTTTGATTGCAATTGGTAGATCGTCAAGATCTTCGACTTTTAACGAATAAGCGCAATCAACGATTAAACACCGTGGTGGTGTTTTAGTCTAGAACAAAATATGAATAAAAGGACGCAAATCGCTTTATTTCATTCATACTTGAACATGTTTCTGTGTCCAGATGAAAATACAATTCAAACAAAAGCAATGCGTTGATGGACAATGGAATGTTTTCAATAGTTTCTCTTGTTTACCACAATGATGACATTGTTCCTTGTTTTCGTCAATCTCATCAGGTGTTAAATCAGCAAAAACACAGGACGATGGATTTGAAAGACTTCGTCTAGAATTCGGTGATTGACACCGTCGTTTACTTGAAGGACATGAACGTTCTGAATCTTCATTATTAGTAGTGACATCAACTCTCGAAGACGATTGACTCATTTTAGCATCTAAAATACGAACGTTTCATTAGCTGGACGTCTCAGATATTATGTCAGTTTTTCCACTATTTTTTTTGTCATATTTTTCCTTTTTCCCCATGTGATTCATATTATATCGTTGTGTATGGGTACGTATGTGTGTGCAAGGCAAAAGAATCAATCGAATCAAATTTCACATTTTCGGTAGAGCACTAATGACATCTATCCGATGATAGAACACGTTTACTGAACATCAAGTTAATAAAAATGAAAATGAAACCAAATCAGAAAATATTACATGATAATAAGAGATCAATGACTATTCTAATTAAGAAAAAAGAGCGAGAAGAGAAAGAGAGAGAGATAGAATGACAACATAAAGCGCTTGCTGAAAATACAAGTCTAGCCAAGCTGTGGAGGCGGAGGTGGAGGTGGTCGTTCGCGAATAAGACATTGCAATCCGGCGTTATCAGCACAGTGACAGACACGTTTAGCACGAAGACTTAAATTCGGTAAACAAAGTTGACCTGTCGTGCAATCATTATTGTCACCACATACATTGTTCACTAGAACAAAGGAATATTATCATATGACATTTGAGAGAGCAGTTCTTCTAATTTTTATTTTACCATCACTAGGACATGAGTCTTTGACTGCAACTAAACCGTAGAGTTTACCGTTACCACCTGATGGTAGAAGTACACTATCAGGTGTACGACTAGGTGTTTTATCAATTCGACCGATTTTATTTCTAAATGGTGAATAAATCAGTTCGATAGAACATTTTCAAGTCAGCTACATACGTTGACCAATCTGTCCAATATGCATATTGAAGTCCATCACTCAATCCGAAGATCATTGTTGTTTGATCAGTTAAAAGTACACGACGATTTGATCCATCATCGCGTACACATTCAATTGTTTTCATTTTTGCATCACCCCAGCATAATTCTCGACGATGATGATCGTAATAGAGACCATTAGGTAAACCAAGTTTGTCGGAAACCAGTATTTTTCGTTCGCTTCCATCCATGTTAGCTCGTTCAATACGCGGATTTTGTCGATTCCAGTCTGTCCAGAAGACATATCTAAGAGACAACGAATCTTTTGTCAAAACTATCGATATGCTAATCTTACCCAAGTTCGGGATTGACCGCAATAGCACGAGGATTCTGAATATTTTTATCCAAAAGAACTTTACGTAAACTACCGTCTAATTTCGCCACTTCCAAACGTTTCAATGCTGAATCCGTCCAAAACACTAGACGTGATACCCAATCAATAGCAATACCTTCAGGACTACCGAGTCCTAAAAATCAAACAACAACTACTTTCTCTTTCGAACTCATGTCCATCAAAATTACCGCTAAGAATGACTTTCTGTTCCGTGCCATCGTATTTCATTCGTTGAATCGTCTTACCAGATGTATCGGTAAAATAAACAAATTGCTGACGGCAATCAACAGATATACCGACAGCACGCATTCCTATACATACAGGTATTCGTTGTAGTTTTACGAGGAAAGATTTCTTATTTGCTTATTACTTGGGACATAAAGAATACGCTGTTCGCCATTATTAGTTGAACCTGATGCTGTCAGAGGCACTTTGAGAATTGTTTGTCCTTGATTAACAATTAAAAATTGTTCTTTGGGTCCGCCTAACGTTTCTGCGCAACTACAATGACAACCGAATCTCAATCATATGGCAGAGGAAAACTTAGAAAATATTTACTGTATTCCATCACCAACAAAACCATCTTTACATGAGCAAACATTGTCCTGAAGAATTGCATCATAAACACAAGCAGCAGAAGGTGAACAAATAGTGGCATTTTCCAAACACGAATCTAAACGAAATCAAAAGGTTACAATTCAATAGGACATAAACATCCTACGTTCGTGACGACATGTTATTCCATCTCCTTTGTAACCAGTTCGACAGAGGCATACATGTCGGTCGATGCGTTCATTGTAGATACATTGTGCATTCACATGACACTTATTCTCGATATTACATGACACCACTGCAAAATCGAGAGAGCATACAGAATTTTCCTTTGGTATTTATACTCCGTTACCATCTTTGACACAAGTAGAAAATGTTGTTCCGTCGTTGAGATATCCAGGATCGCAGACACATTTACTGAAACCAGGTCGTTGTTCATCCGGTAGGCAATGTGCATTATATCCACAATCGCCATCTGTTGAACAGAAATGTGCTGTACAAGAATACCCATCGCCATAAAAGCCTACAATCATTTGTTTGATGGAAGTCAAGAATCATCGTTGCGAAAACAAACCTGGTTTGCACGTGCATTCATATTTTTGTGTATTTTCGTTGATTAAACAATTGGCATTGGTATCGCAATTGTAATATTCGTTGCATTGTTTTGGTTTGCAAATGGATTTATAATTTCCGTTAACATGATTTTCATGATCGTCAGTCATTTGCCAACCTTCTTTGCATAAACATCGAGCATGTCTTGTATGAGGATCTTGTATGCATGTGGAAAATTGTGGACAGATCTTTGTCGCACAAGTTTCAACTAGATAGAGAAACTGTTGTAAGATTTCTCTTTGGAAAAAGGTCAATCCTTTACTTTCATCATTGATAGGTTTACAGAAAAATCCATTACCAATATAGTTTCGTTTACATTCACAACTAAAATTTCCATAGGTGTTCGTACATATGGCATTTGAATGACATGGTGATTGAATACATTCGTTTACATCTATGAATAGATAGGAATACGGTCAAGAGATATGGACAGATTTCATCTTCTTACCGTCACAACGTCGTACGCCATCTCCGAGAAAACCCGGATTGCATTTGCATTCGTATGTATTCTGTTCAAAGTTCGGTATACATTGAGCGTAGCCATGGCAAGGTGAAGAATCACATGGGTCAAATTTTGGAGCTAGAAAATTGTAAGAGATTGTCTTCGGTCATCGAGAAAGAAAGAATCTTGTTTGCAAGTNTCATCGAGAAAGAAAGAATCTTGTTTGCAAGTACCTTGTGTGCCAACTTTTGTGACAGTAAAAAATCGAATGGTCGTGTCTTCAATTGAATGATAAATATGATTATCTTGATTCGATACGATAATTTCTTTTGGGGATCGATGTGGATTATGTGGGCATTCGTAAAAACTCAAATTATCCTCAATTTCATAACTCATGTTGTACGCAACACTGGTGTTCGCATCAATTTTCGACACTAACGTATATGTTGGAGATGCTTTTGCATCGTAATGACCTACAAAATATGAATTCACGTATGTTTCTCGAACAACCATAGACGAACCTAATGATCGTTTGATGTATTTTATGTTATTGTTGCCGATCGTAACCGATAAGTTTCCTTCGGGATGTGGTAGACTTCCATTAATATACGTATCGACTTGTAGAACACCTGATTCAATTCCACGGAAATATTGTTCAATGTTTAAAATGGCTTGCTCGGTTGTATTATCGACTTCGAAAATACGAACCGTAGCTGTACGATTCACCACACCACCTACAATTGCAATTTTGTTAGAGAAAAAGATTTCATTCAAAACTTAACCTGTCAAAGCAAAACCATTATCGATCGGATCTGAAAATCGATGAACGGTGCCGAATAGCCAATTGATCGTATTAAACAATGGAATTAACTGCTGAAGATTTGAATGAGTTAAAGGCATATTGTAAAGTGAATTATGAATACGACCATCTTCGATGTAAACATAGCCTTGCAATTCCGAATCGATCTTCTGTCCATTGATAGTGCCATTGATTTTGCCCACGACTGGGTAATTTTCTATTCGAATTTATGATAGCAATGAGTGATCAAGTGAGGAGGTAACGAACTTACCCGCACGTTCACATCGCTGACCAGAACCAAGATAAGGAAAGAGACAACGACAACAATATCCATTTCCTTGATTTTCACATCGAGCATTACGAGAACAAGTTTTACATTCTACTGCATCTAGAAATCGTCGAGTTCCTTTGAGATAAAGAGATCGAGATTAGTTCAATTTTCATTACCTGGTGGAATTGTTGAGGTAGATGGTGATGATAGGTATTCATGATAGAAATTTTGTGGCTGATGTTGATAGATATTCGATGAGTACGGTGCTACAATATATTGAAATGCATTGAACTGTCTATTTCGAAAAACATACATTGTACTGGTACAAGAACTTCTTCTGCGTCATCTTCGCTTCCAGCTGGTGTGATACGGAATCTTCCGTAACGACGTCGATCACCGATCAAATAGACCCAAACACCAGGTTTTCCAATATTCGAGTCTCTATTCATTCCACCGATGTATAAAATCTTCCGGATTATGTTCTGTACATACCTGGCAAGATTGGCAGCAGTCTCTCCACTTGATCCTGGTAAGACAATTGTCTGCTGAGAAGTACCATCGGTAAAGCCAGCTTCAGCATATCGATCTTCTCGGCCTAGTTTGGTTGGACTATACGCGGAGATGAATTCCAATTTGGCGTACATAAAGATGGAATATGTTTGTGTACCATCGCTAACAATCGCGACTTGAAATGTATTTTTCTATTTTTATGGCGGAAAATAAACGAAAATTGCTAGGATTTACAGAAGTGTCTCTTGTTTACTTTATCATCCTTGTTCAAATGAGAATGTACATCTTTCCAGGTGCAGATCAGAATTGAGTTGGGTTGGAAATGTGTTGCACGTGGAAAACCTTCTTGAACTAATTTCTTCGCCTTTTCAAGTAAGTGTTCTTCTTTCGTATATCTAAAATACTTTCATTCCTAAAGACAACTTTAACGAGCAAAAACACGTTTTACTTGTATGTGATTGAGCCACCTTTTATTGAAGTATCAATATCAGCCCAAAGTGGTGCAATGATCGCATATCCACTGTAACTCGTTAATGTAATTTGTGGAAAGAAATACGCAATTGGTAATAGAAACGAAAGAAAACCGTTGGTATTGATCTTTACAAAAAAAAAAGAGACAGGTTCTTTCTTTGTCGACATGATAATACACCTATACTTACGTAAATACTCTCGTATTTCGTCGTTATGAACGGTATTTCTGGCGAGAGAATAATTTGCTCTGAATGTGTATCATCCTCTTTTGGTAATTGAACTCCATCTTCATAGATGAAGAACTCCGATTCACTAACACTTTGACTGAACGTATTCAAACAAATGAAAATCAAAAGACAAATAATTGTCTTTTGACTTCGACAACACATGAACATATTGACCATAGACAACAGAAGAAGAAGAAGAATAGGAATGATTTGTACGTGTAGTAATGCTTGGTATAGTCAAATGAATGAACACGAATGAATCGTGTCAATGAACGTTAGCTTCTTTTTCTTCTTCTCTATTCTCTACAAAAGGAATGATAATGATCGAGATATGTATATACGTACATATGTTCAATGTATTTAACGATGCAATGTGTAACTCTAGAGATAGTGTGTGAATACGTGCGTGTATTGCATAAAATAAAACACATCCAGTCAATCTAATATTCATATATGAACATGAATGTGAACATGTATAGTATTGTTAGCATTCGAGCATATAATATACCACCATCAGTGAACGTGTGTGTGTGTGTGCTTTAACAATATCAGAGATCAAACAAGTGTTCTTTTGTATTTGTCTGTCTATTTGACCGCGAGAGACATTGTGGTGCGATAATATAATCGATGATAATGATGAGGAATTCAGTACAATTACGTCATTGGTGTATCAGGAGAAAAGTTATTTGAATGGTACACGATTCTCTGTTGATTTGAAGTGAGAGTATTTTATTTTTGTTGCATCATTCAATTGAAGGGTGTTCATGTTCCATGTGCATTGTTCTACTACATGCATTATGGTTGAAAACGGTGAGTATATTCTCAAATATACGGATATGTCTATTGAACGATAAACTTTAGGGTGATTAATGAGGGTAGCTTTTATCGATATGCACGTTCTGATATATGTAAATGAAAGCGAAAGAATTTCTGTTGTACATAGAAACTACGAAGCTTGGAAGTCATTTTCGATTCGATGGTATTCGAACAGAAATTTGCCATTTTTGTCTCAATTGAGTCGATAATTGTCATTACGCTTGACATTTCTCTTATATCTTCTTTGAATAAAATTAATTTCATTTCGGAATGTGTTATTTGTTTGTGTTCTACATAATCAAAAGATATACATGTAGACATTCTGATCAAGTCATCTTTTCCATTCGTCGAAGAAAATGTCGAAATATGATAAATACTACTCACTTGCATCTTTTCTTCATGTCAAATTATCGATCGATTGTGTAGACATTTATTTCCCATGAGCATCATCAAATTTACATAACTAGTCAGTGTTAATTTACGAAATGTTCTGAAAATTTTTGTTTTCGCCCAGAGTGATAATCAAATCAACATGTCAAGAACTGTACACTTCAGCGTGTTTTTCTCCTTCGCACAACAGCAATTTATTTCGATATACTCATGGGTGAAATTTATTATGTGAAGCAAAAAAGACTGGATTTCTTAAGATATTTTCAAATACTGTTGAGCGATAGATACAATAGAGGAATCTCTTTCTTCGTGTACAAATTGTCATCGATAATTAAGGTTGAATATGCTCTGCAGCCATCAAATCACGACGCTTACGTCCAACCAGATAAGAGGCTCGTTTACCGACTAAATATGTACCACGTTTGCCTACTAAATAGGATGCTCGTTTAGCGGCCGAGAGATCTTCATCTAAAATATCAGAAGAGATTAGCGAAAAGATTTGTTTCGATCTTACCACTATCATCGAAATCTTCCTCCGATGCAACAACGTATCGTTTGCCTACCCAATAACCGTTAAGATGTTTTCGTTTTTGCAAGAGATCGGTGAATTGTTCACGTTCTTTGTTGGCTTGAACCATAACAAATGTCAAGCCAAACAGCGCGAGGAAGATATAAGCGAGAACGGTTTGGTATTGCATGATTTTTCTTTGAAGAGAAATAAATCTAGAGATCAGTACTCGAGAAATACGATGGGTACGAAATGAGGGTCAATAGTCTAGAAGAAAATCATATAAATAGAGAGAACGAGAGAGGAAAATATTTGTTGGAAATTAACAGGAAGAAAAAGGAAAGTAATAACGTGTGTGTCTGTTCACGCATACCTGCAAGGTATTCATGCATTCGACAACGGTATTAGTATAATTCAATTCATTTTCAAAATAAAGAATGTCTTTTCTTAATGATCTGAAACTAAACCAGTTTTCTGCGCTAATTCTAATGTCATATGCAGTTCATTACCTATGGAGATTTCAAAGTGATTGGAAAATAGAAACTGAAGTGAAAAATAATAATCCAATTTCGATTTAGAGTCATTACTCACGTTGATCAACGGCAAATATGTAGTGTAGAGAAAAGGAAAGTTGACAATCGCTTCCATTCTCTTTTCCTTCAGTAACGATAATGATCATTAGTTTTCCGTAGCACTTTTTGCTTCATTACATACAGACAAATAGTGCTTTTGATAAAAAATGAACGGACAATTAGCTCTTCGATCTGCGTAGATGTGTGTGTGTGTCGTTTTTCAACAGAGATTTTCCTTTAATCGATTTCCCTCCCTCTCTCTCTCTTTCTTCTCTCCCTCTTTTTCTCTCTTCATTCTCTCCCACTCATAGTCACTCGTCATCATCAGTTCGCCTCGCATGGGTTGCAGTTCTGCTGCTAATGTGAATTAAGAAGGAGTGAGAAGAAGGTTCTTACGCTGTCGAAATACAATGAATTGAGGTTTATTAATGATCGAACATATTAGCTGATGGAAAGACAACCTTTGACAAGAAATGAATGTTGAAGAGGTTACTCTCATTCAAACAGTTTTTATTAGTAGCTGTTTAGTATTAATCGATTCATGAAATGGAACATATTAACAGCAGAAGAGGAGAAGAAAGAAAACTAGCTGAAACGTTTAATCAATGAATTAATCAAAAGCAATTGTTCTGTTTCTTTATGCGTTCGTGCTCTGTTGTTATTGACGAGGCATCGGAAACAGTAGAACGAGAGAGAAAAATCGTCTAAAACAGGACTGAATTGTCACCGCACGAGATCGTGTCAAATGTACAATGATGATTGGCAGTTTCTATTCAATAGATACACATATTTATTCCTTTGGAACAAGCAAATCTCTTGTGCGATTCGTAACGGAATGACTTCTATAAATATTAGCAGAAGCCTGTGAAGTCGTCATCGTCTGTTCATCTTCACTCACGTATTTCTTCGCTCTACATTTATTATTTCTCTTTTCTTCTTCTACTAAATGGTATTAACACGTTTACATTTGCTTCTGTGGAACGATTCGGAAGAGGAAAGACAAAGTTCTATTTACACGTGATTTATTCGAAAATTTTTCTCAAGAATTTCGAGAATGACGGGTTTGTTGGCTTTGTTGATAGTTTCATTTGTTTTTCCAGGAGATCAAATGTTTGACGAAATCGAATCAGCGGATTGATGGTGAGATCTTCGTTTGATCGCTGACGTCGTTCATTCAAACGGCGAATGAAAAGTGAAAACGTGTTCTCACTATTTCGTTGATAATCATCGAGGAATTTCATAAACAGCATTCCTATCAAACAAGAAGAACGAATCCGTTGAAAATATTTCAGGAAACCAAACTTACCGGATATAAATTCTTTGAGAAATATGACGTAAGACGGAGTGATTTGCACGCGAAGGAATTCATCTGTGTGAAATTCATACCCAAGATAATTATCTACAGCCTTCGGTTCATTATTTAGAATTACTTGTGATAATTCCATTGAAACAAGTGATTGTAGATCGATGCCACTATCACGATGTTGAAGACGATCTGGACCTATAGAAGATTGCTGATCTTTCTCCGTTATTGACGATTTGTTACGTTTGAAAAAGTCCGGTAAACGATAGAGTAGTTCAGTAAATACGGATAGAAATGCTTCACTAACGGCAATATTAGTTAATATGGAATTGGTTCTCAGTAAGCGAAATCTTGCTACATAATCAAGTGAAGATTCTAAAATTTGTCGAAGATTGTACGGTAACAAATATGTTGTTTCGAGATTTCCGTCCAGTGTACATAGATCGAGATCAACAATCAGCGTTTCACTATCTGGTGCTTTAGGTATTTGCTGCATTGTGTCACGCAAACAACCGTATATATACGGACATGGACTATCCAATAGGTCAGTTAACCATGACGAGGGCATCAGAGAAACGAATGAATACGGCCATATAAATGGATAGATAAGTAATGAAAGAGCTAGTGTACATTTGGTTAATTTCGATGGGTAATGTGAGAAAAGCAAGATACGTTTCGAACGTAACATTGACTCAAACAAATAAATAATTTGATAGGAGGACAGGCAAGAAAGTAGGGTTGAAAAATAATCATGATTGAGACGATCATCCCGCGGACATACATAGAAAAACAAACGACGATCGTTTAGTACACAAGTGACACCTGATGAATTTAAATTAGGCATAGGCAATGGCTTGGAATAGAATGCCTGCATTAGAAGACTGCATTCCATTTCGTTGGTCATATATGCTAAAAGAAAACATCAGTATGTCAATATAATTCCTCTATTTGACTTGCATGCACTTCCCATATGTAAAACAAAAGTAGATGTTTACCTTTTATCAATTCATTTAAAATGGCATCGTAGAGTTTGAAATATGAATGAGATGAGACTAAAAAAAATAATGAAGTACTCTAATAATTAAATTATGTTTCTTACCAATGCAAATGACAATTGGATACTCTGCCATTTGATTGTATTCTTTTGATAGTCGCCGACAATAACCATATTCGACTTGACCATTGGAAAGTGTTCGTGTAAAGATGTACGTAGCAGAATCAGTAATAAGTTGTCCACCATTGCGATGATTGGAATTCAATTCAGGGAAACAGAAACGTTTGTATACTGACAATGCTTCGAGAATCTTATCTTCATGATTATCATCATCAGGTGGGTAATGTCCGAGTAAGAGTTCTTTATCGACGCACTGATCGGATAATGTAATAATAAATGCTAATTTATATAGATGAGCATCTAAGTTTGATGATGATGATGATGTGAAAGCGAGATGATGACCTTCAAGAAATCGATTGCAATCGTGTGGTGTATTGACATAATCAGTTACATAAGAAGAACGTGCAGGTTGAAAGATTTGTTCATCGAAGAACGAACCATTGACAGTGAAGCCGTTTTCGTGAGAATTTCGATGTTGAATGATCGAATTTGATAAATTTTTATTCGAAGACTGTCGCTGACTTGAATGACCATGCAATGGTGGTGATGAAAGATAATGCAATCCATTTGATGATTCAATATTCAAACTCGAATGAGATTTCGTATCGTCATCCTGCAATGAATTCAGTTTCGTTCCGTAATCGAGTGAAATCGAGTTTTTCAACAAATATTCACTACGAATCGATGTCATTTGAAATTTCGTATGAAAATAAATACCCTATTGAATCTATTATAAAAGTAGTTATAAATAAGAAGTACACCCAATCAAGCGTGACGGATGTGAGCGATGGTGAGGAATTATTCTTTTCTACATTTTCATTCGTCGATGATGATCACTTTGTATTTTATGTCATTTCTTCCTCACGAATGAATCGAACCTGAAAGGAAAATATGTTTATTTTATTACCATTGCTATGCGAATGTAATAAATGGCCACGCGGCTCGTCTTACACTTGTGTAGTTATTTTCTTTTCGCTTCGAGCTGAGTTCGATACTGTATTTCTTTCATTTTTTTCGTAATCAAAACATCTGACCTCGATGATCTTTTCTTCTAAAGTTCGTACACGTTGTTTTTCTATAGACAATGTCGAAGGAATGTCGATTATTTTTTGATGATATAATCATAATACCCGCGAACAATGATCAATGTGTTTGAAAGAAAATTTTGTCGTTTCTATGAGTCTTGTTTATTATTATTTTAGTCTTTCTCTTACTCCCATCATTAAAATCGAGTAACACACACGCAAAAAAAGTTCAACGAGAAATCGAAAAGAGGAAAATAGAGGCACACTGCTCATCAAGATTAATTCACATAGTTAAAGGAAGAACAAAAAAAGGAAGAGAAGCTATCGCTATAGTTTCGAAAATATCGATAGGTTCACTAGACACACTGTACAAAAAAAAGAAAAAGACGATAAATAAAATTTCAAAGGCGAAAATGGATAATAAAGTACGCAGCAAAAAAGTTCGACACTTTATCATCGGATAGACACATATATATAAACAAACAAAAAAAGATTGAGAAAGACGGTTTTTCTTTCCCCGATCATTTGCGGCTTTTCTTGCTAGAACCACCACCAGACTTTCGAGCTTTCTTGTTCGGCGACGAACTGTTGGAATCTAGACGAGAGAAAAACAATGAAATGTCCGTTTGCTTCGACCATGTGCCGTGACACTTACTTTCTCCCGATCGTTTGTTTGGTGATCTTGATTGTTGGCGTTCATCATCGGTTGCCGATTGATTGTTATTGTCATCTTGTGATGCTTGGCGTTTTTGACCACCTTTGGGTCGGCCACGTTGTCGAGATTGTTCACCATTATCATTTTTGCGATTATTTTGTGATTTACTTGGTGAACGAGATGTCGATCGACGAGATGTGATGCTTTTACGGCGACCACCTGATTTACTTTTGCTTGGCGAACGAGATTGTTGTTGAGGTAGTTTGTTATTTTTGCGACCGTCACTCTTCTTGTTCTTGTTGGGCGATGATCGTGATCGACTTCGTGATCGATTTGCTTGACTTGATGATCGGGATCGGTTTTGCTGTTGTGGCGGTACGTTGTTTTTACGACCATCGGATTTCTTTGATTTGCTTGGTGAACGTGATCGGCTAGCATTATTTGATGATCGAGAACGTTTTTGTTGTTGTGGTGGCACATTATTCTTACGACCATCGGATTGCTTTGATTTGCTTGGTGAACGTGATCGACCTTGGGACTTGGTATTCTTACGACGACGATCAGTTGATTGACTTCGGCGGCCAGATCGGGATCGCGATTGCGATTGCGATTGCGATCGTGAAGGTGAAGATGAAACACCACGGCTACCAGAACCGCTTTGTGATGATGATCGTCGTTTACTTGATTTCTTGAAAAAGAAGAAAGAAGTATGAAGGCGATTTTAACGGAAATTGAATTACATTAGATGATGAGTTTTTATTGTTTGCTTTTCTTCCCTTGGCAGACAATCTGTAATATCCGTTGCTATAGCCCGTACCTATTTAAAATTATATTACATGGTGAGAATTAACGAACTTAGGACATCGCTTACCACTAGCAAGTGAAATAACGCTGTCTTTGAGAAGTGCTTCGACTGCTGAGCGAAGATGACTCTAGAAAATAAGAAAAGTCTTATTAACAGCCAGGGATTTGCTATAGCATTCAAGTCTTACATTAACAACTTTGCCGCTACCGATTCCATACGTATTTTTGAGATGATTCATGATTTTTGATCGACTTGAACCTTTACGGGAGTCGTGCTATAAATCAAATAAATATTTGTTATCGAATTGAAGTTAGAGACTAAGGGATTTCTTACAGCTGAAATTGCTTCGGTAATCATTCGTTGATAGTTCGGATGTCTCGATGATGTGCCCGCTCGTCGTTTTTTTGGCGACTTGGACTTTTGTTTAGTTGATGAATTGTAGCTTTGTGATGATTTGCGTTTCATCGGTGATCCAACTCTACTTTGTTTGGATGTTTGACTTGCTGATTTGCTCGATGTCTTTTTAGCAGACGCCATGATCGGTTAAGAAGTGGGAGATATAAGTGTGTGTGTATGCAGTGTGGGTTAAAAAGGATGAAATGAATCGATAGACGAAAAGAATCTTAGTTATAAACTCGTTGATTTCGCAAAGAATACAACGATTTTTCTCTCGTCTTTGTTACCGATAGAACTGGTCGTCCATCATCGAGAATCGATATGGCGGACACTAATACAGGCAACAGGATACATGAATGAAGGCCTGGATTTTTCAATAGACAATGTGTAGACTATTTTCGTATAGCTAACAACACGATCAGAACGTCGAAAAAGAAAATTCTAGTCAAATGAACTGACTTTTTGAACAGAATCAATCGCGTTACCAGGTATCATAGCTATAGAGCCTATGCAAAAAAAAAAGCACTTTCTATTATAAAAATACCTTACTATTCGAATTGTTCTTTATCAAAGGGTATACCTCGACGAAAGTGTATTTCATTCGTATGATACCCGGAGGTGATCGGATTTGTCTAGAACAATAGCATAGTTAATACTCTATACAAATATATCTTATTGAATCTGCATAGGAAGTCGATCGATCGGAATTGAAGAATTATAATTAAGAACATGTTTATTCGATATTGACAGGAGAATTGATTCTAATTATATATACTGATTGTTCCAAGACAAGAAAAGAAGTATAGAAAAGGCACGCATGTCAAACAAAATGCTCAAAACATTGCTGATGATGTTTCTTTCGAGATTGATTCAGTCGAAATAAAGGAATTCCTTCGTGACATTTGGTCTGAAGATGAGGTCGATTGGATTTTGACGTTAACAAATGCTGTCCAGGTGTTCGATGTTGTCTCGTTGAACAGATTAGGTTTTGTTCCGTTGGAGGCGCAGAACGTTTGTACCAATTAATATAGAATTCACATTGACAGTATCGACGGAACAAATGCATCAATTCAATACGAAAACGTGCACATGAGAAAATAAAAGCAAGAAAATTCGATGCATGATGAAAATGTAATAGGATATTCGTATATATGTGAATCGCGTATTGAAAATTATTCAGTTGACGTGTAATCAATAGATAAGTCGTGTGAATAGTCGATGGTGTAGCTGTTAGCACAAAACATATTGACGAAGTCAAAAGCATCGCTGTTAATTGTCGTTGTTTACTCGACAGATCGAATGAACTTCTTGTTACCAATTGATTGTGAACTAAACCCGTACATTGGTTTTTTAACGTTTGTTCAAGGCGTAAAGCATAGTGAAGACGTTGAATGATAATTAAATTACATATAATACATAGCGGTACAGTAAACCAGTAAGTCAAACCGGATCGAATACATTCCCAAGTCAAACGATGAAAATTTCCTTTGAATGCACAAAACGATCGAGTCGGTACAGTCTGATTCATACTATAAACATATTCAATATGCATATGTTGTGCATAGTGACTGAAAATTAGCAAAGATGTAAGAAATAAAGCAACAACTAGAATACGAGATGTCAGACGACTAGTTAATCGTGGCATTTGACATGGATTAAATACTAATGAACAACGTTCGACATTAATAAAACACACGAGCCATACAGATAATAAACGGAACACATCCATCAGAAAGAAAACTAAACAATCATACGACGTTACTTGTGGATGAAGTTTAGTAACGATTTGAAGACTTTGTAGACATAAAACAATGCAGTCCGATATCGATAATGCTGAGATGAATGCTGCTGAAGGTGTCTTACGAAAGAAAGATTGATTCACAACTATTAATATTAAAACGTTTCCCGTGCATCCAAAAATTGTCAATGATAGGATCGCAATTGTCCGAACACGTTCTAGAAACAACATCTAGAAGAGAGAGAGTACATTGAAAGAAGAAGAAAAGCAAAAATAGAAGAGTTTCTGTTTCTGCGACATCAGTTCGAGATCGACAGAAATTAGAATAAAATATAAGCATGCTGATTTTTTTTTCTCCTCTCGCTTGGCTGTATTTGAAAACAAAATAAAAATGTAATAAGATATGATTATCATCTAAAATGACAGATCAGCCTCAGGGTGTGAAATTCATACACATGCTCTCGATCCCTCGTTACCACCGAACTTCACTACTACAACAATTTATCTTAATGTATTTATTATTTAGCTACAATAATACGGAATATAATTAGAACGAACACACATTCATCTCAACGCCCACTTTCCATCAGGCATTATTTTCTCTCGTCGATTATATTCATAGCATATTTCTGTCAGATTCCCATATCGACATAAATATTGAGATATATAAAACAAAAAACCCGTTGACTACATCAAAGCAGTGTTTATTAATTGTTTCCACGTGTATGTACGAGAGAAATTAATTATGCATAAACGTAATTATAAAGATACGATCGAAAATAATACGATACATATGGTTGATTTAGTATTTTAAAAGTTTAAAAGAAATTCTCGTCGGATTCTTCTGAAAAACATCACTCAATGGGCATGCTATTCTTCAACACCGACGGCAATATAAACTCCTGATGTTAAGAAGCTCATCGGTATCAACTATTTGAACTTACCGTCTTTAGGCTTTTTTTTTCTTTACATTCTCTACCAATGACGTGAGAGTTAGCAGGCATTTGAGGAAAAACATAATTATTTCCGAACGTGTGCGTGTATATTTGATTACCTGAACGTATTCAATACATTTTCATATAAGGAACTCCACTCGGAAGTAAAACAACCGTTGAGGTTTGCAGTACATCGCTCTGCCGATCGCCGTGCAATGCTTCCGAATGATTTTAGTTCGATTACCTCACGTACGACGTGTAATTCGAAGGAAACGATCTCTACTTGTCTCGAAAGAACGCTTTTATACATTGGAGAATTCGCTATGACCAGTCTATCTAGGAAAAATAAGCAATATCAGGCAAAAGAAAATATTTGTCCATCAATAGATATTTATACACTGTTATTCAAAGGCATCAGCTTCACTATTCATCTGTTTTCATATTCAAGTCGCCTACGCTATATCTCTAGAGAACTGTATGATTTCTTATTGTATTTATCTAATAATAAATGATAGAAAAAATAATGGCGAAGATTGTATTACTTGTTCATGTCAAGTTCAATATATAATCAATAAAAAAAACGAATCTCGACGAGAAGGCGATGGAGAGAATTAGTTTTATAGAGCAATGAATGACGTGAGCATAAAATTTGAATGATTTTCTAAAGAATTTTTCTTTGCATATATGTTTGATTACATAAATTCTTCGTTTTTGTCAATATGTGACAAAGTCCAGATGCGTATCTGTCGATATTCTCGAATGAGTAGGTGGATGGAACGCAAAATGTAATCGTATAACTTGTTTTTTTCCTAATCAATGCAGATCAAATTGCACAAAGATGTTTTGTGTGTTTTCAATGATTGAATTTCTGAATAGACGAGAAATATATAAAAATTCTGCATGAATGCGGTGGAATTCCTCTTGCACTCGATGTTTTTCAGTAATTTAATTGTCGATTTGAAAGCCAATATAGAAAGAACTACCCGATCAATTTTCTCCACATATTGTTCATTGAATATGAATGTCGAAATCATCGAGCGACTTATTGTTCATTTCCTGGAAAGTACTAATAGTCTAGTGTCCTATTCATATCATTTGTGCTTGTCAGGAGCTTCTTTCTGAACTACGTAATATACGTGAGTGCGTGGTAATCTTTGACATTTCATGATTAATCCCGAATGAAAGATTTATTCGTGTAACTACGGAATTGACTATAAATATCGTACTTGTGTTTCAATCGAACGCATCCTTTTCACCATGTCTTATCGACTGTCATCGGACAAATCCTTTGATCTTTTGATATCGGATGTATTTATGTTACTGTTTTACTTCAATCATCTCGTGTCATAATAATTTCTTCGAAACAACGCCGCTCGTATTGGATAGATTCTTTCCTATATCATCATTAAGGATATATTTTCTTTTCCTTTTCTGACCTCTCTCTCTCTCTCCCCTTTTCCGAAAACCAAGGATATCCTCTAGCAAATGTAAACAACACATATTGCACCACTAACTCTTTTCTGATGTTCTTAACTATATTTATCAAATCCATACGTTGCTTCTTTTATGATGTTGATGTAAAAACGTGCATGAATGACTTTGTTAAATAGAATAGAAAAATCAATCATGATGAATACATATTCATTGACTAATGGTATTTTCATAAACTCATTATGCCTGGTTCACTGAGAATATTCTTGTTTTGCTAATCAAAGAATTCGCTGTTCAAACAAATCATCTTACCTCGATTTCTTTTAGACATAAGACGAACAAACAAAGATCTTCGATTATTGTTTTGTTCGTTCAAAGAAGAAGCATTCCCGATCGCTTGTTTTCCCTCATCCTCGAAATTGTTCCATTAAGTACTCTTGCCATTTCGTTATGTTGCAGCTGTTCGACACTGCAATACCATTGTCAAAATCAATCAAATAAAAGACAATGAAAAATCATTGTTCTCCGTAGACATCAAGACGAAGTCTGACAGTTCTTTTCTTCTTTCATTTCAAGCATGAAAACATATGATACTTCAGCAATTGAGAATTGTATTCATCGATCTTTTTTCTTCTTCGTCTTTGTCTAAGACTATTATATTAAATCTCTATTTGTCATTGTTAGTGAATTACATAGACCAGTATGACTATTTAAGAAAGGAAATGAAACCGGAACTTATCATTTTCTTCCGAAAAGAACTCTTATCCGATTCAGACTGTCAATTGCTATCAGACTTTGTGATTAATCGAAAAATCATGGAGAAAGAAAGGATATGTTGATTAATATTCGCACAGAACAAATTGACTGCCGAAGAGCACGATCATTTTTGTTCAAAGAACTCTTCTTGTTCTTTCTGTTAGAATCGCATTCGTTGAGGAAAAACAACCGAAGCAAAGCATTCCACTGTCCAACTGAAGTATTTTTTTCTCATGAAAAATAAAAAGAGAAAATAGTTCTATAATTGTGCGTATGTATGTGCGTTTGTCGTATACAAAGAGAACAAAAAAAACAAAACAAAAATACAAATGCAAAAAAGAAAAAAGTCCATAGCTCTTTTTCTCTTTTTGTGTTTCGTCTGCGTCTATCATACAGAATGATGAGAAAAACGAGAAGAGAGAGATAAAGCATAAAATATAGGAAAAATTAAGGAGTGCATAATACACCCACAGACATACACACACGGAAGAGCATCGATAAGAATGAAATAAACAAAAATAAAGTAGATAGGGAGAGAGAAAGAAAGAAAGAAAGAAAATGATAGAGAGAGAGAGAAGCAGCTCGTGCGGTTGCAACAAAACAACAATCTGAAACTCATCAGTATCATCATCTTATTGTTTTCTATACATGTACACACGCACGCACACAAGATGAAAAAATAAAATAGAAGAGAGAACGCATTAAAGGAAGAGAACCTTCGTTGTTTGTTGTTTATCCGCAGTGAAGTTGTAGGCAATAAGTGTTGGTAGTATTCTTGTTGTAGTTCGAACAGCAATCGGCTATGAGAACCTTGAGCTATGCATGTAGACATACATAGACGCACAAAGAGAAGATAAAACTAGAGAATGGGAGAGAGAGAGAGAGAGAGAGAGAGAGAGAGAGAGAGAGAGAGAGCGAAAACGAACGGTCATGGGCAACAAACATCATCATATCATCTCAACAATTGTATGAACCAAAGAGCAAGGGATAAATTTAGAAAGAAAATGGCAATAAACACTCGATTTCGATAGATGACATTCTAAAAAGGAATAAAAAGAGAAATTATTTTTTTTATTTTTTGAAGCGAAGAACTTCTCCTTCTTTCTAAACAACATCAAATGTGCACAGTAGAAGATTTTCATTTTCTAGACATATACATATACATATATATCTATACCTGAATGCCATCATCACGTTCGTCCGTTTGTATTGATGTCTCTTGGGTAAACGCATGCATATCGGCAGTAATAGCTGAACCAGCAGTAGCAGGAATATTAGACTGAAAAACATGCACATGCAAATCAGATCTTATTCTCGCGAGATTCAACTGAGCTCAAGTCAACTCCCATGATACACGTTTGGTATTGATCAAACTTAAGCAATTTTCTTTTCTTCATTCATTCTTGTTTATTATTATTATTTCGATAGTTCTCTTTTAGCATGCGCTAATGTGCGTGTGATCGATGTTAGTCGTCAACAGCAGTTGACGTTGTTGAGGTCCAGAAAGAAAACTCAATGCTTGTCTCTAATTGAAGCCAACATGAAAGGCATAGGAAGGGAAGAAGAAAGGAGGAAAAAGATCAATTGCAAATGTAAGACAGCTTTGGTAGAGAAAAACCTCTAATGACTAGATTACAATGATGAATGAGATGGTACTCTGCTGTCTATCTACTTGAAAATAGGATAAACATGTTTCTTTTTATCTATCAATCATAGTTAAATAGAATGATCAAACAATTGTTATTACATATGTATACACTTAGCATGCCAGAAAAGAAAACGAGCAAATTGTTGTTTGTTTGTTTTGACTGATTTCTTACCTGTAATAGATTTTTCAGACGACCAATCGTTGTTGAATCACGATCACGTTGACGTCGTAATTCTTCTCGCCTTTGAGAACCGAGTATGGTTGCTTCTTCTCTTGATATACCTGGAAACGAAAGAAAGAAACCGTTTGTGCAAATTAAATGCGTCAATGGAAACTCACTGGGAGCTCCTTGACGATGTCGAGCCATATTAACAAGTGTTGGCATACTACCACGTTTGCTTCCACCGGTACCACTCGTAGTTGATGTGGGTGCATCAACTCGTGTAACATTTTCGAGAATAATACGACGAGCAAGCGTCGGCGAACCTGTACTGCTCGTCATCACAGTTGGTTGTGGTATTGGTGAGCCACTTTCTGTATAAGTGGTCGTTTGCTCAGTGACACGTTTACGTATACCATTCTCAATAATAAAAGTTTCTTTTTCTTGTAAGTTATCACTGGACCGAGCTGTTTCGTCGATTCTATAATCACCAGGCTTAGTTTTAACAATACTCGGTAGAGATTTTCGTCGAGGAATAGGAACAGGTTGCGGAACATCGTAGACATCAACAGTTTGCGGTGATGATGCGGCTGGTATCGATACCGGAGCGTTCGGATTACCTAGATGACGCATATGATGATGTTCAGGATCGAAATTTGTTCCACCTGAACTCGAACCCGAATCATGTCCGCTTGGATTACGAGAATTGTGAGCACCGTGTGTGAGATTATGTCGAATACTAGAGTTATTAGGCGTCGTTCCGGGCGTATTCGGTCGAAGACTAGATGAATGATGATGTTTGTGATGAGGAGTATGTAAAGCCGATGATGGATGATGATAGTCTTGCGGATGATGTTCAGAAAATTGATGCTGATCATGAAGTAGATCATCATTAGATGCATCAACACGAGTGGTCCTTTTAAAAGTACTTCGTTTTGATGCTGAACGCTGACCTACTCCGGCGGTATTTGGTACGAATTGTTGTGGAGGTATCTGTGATGGCGATGATGACGATGGTAAATCATAACTAGTTGGTATAGAAGTAGCACGATCATCATCATAGTTTAAATGTCCTGGTACAACAGTATCAGCACGTGAGAATTGTGTTGGATGAGTATACTGTTTAGACACGGATATACCTAGAAGGGAATGAATCAAATAAAAAATCTCGATTTGAACATATCTATCGATATTTGAAAAGAATTGATGCTTGAATGAACTATCTTCATGCATTTAAAGAGTGTATATATATAGATATAAATGGAAATATGTATTGAAATCATTGATTAGCTTGAGAAGAGAACTTCAAGAAAGAAAAACTAGGAAACATTCACATTTCCGTCGGTAATGTTCCGGAATGTATTATTCTAAAAAACTTGAGTTGCACCAATTATATTTTCAATGGGTTTTAGTGTTTCTTTAGAAATTGAATGGAAAAAGGAGAAACGTCGCATTTCTCTTCTCATAAAATGATGTAGCAGAAAATCATTACTTGGTATTCAAACTGTGTTTTTGTGAATGTGGGATGGGTAAACACTACTAAGAGAGAGAGAGAGGATAGGATAAGTCAAATCCCAATCTCTGCGTGAAGGCTGAACTTCTTTGATGAGCTTTAGTTTATTTTATAAGATACTTAATCTATTTGTAATGAAAAATTTTAATACCATAGAAATAATGTTAAATTAGATATATAGGATTATGTTAATTAAAATATTTCTCTACTTTCTTTGAACTTTGATGGCATCCAACATAAGTCAAAGGTGGGGGGGGGGGGGGATTTCGAGTGTCAACAACAGAGCCTACTCTGAAATAGCAAACCTGTACGTGAATCGGGCATTTCATTGTAGGACATTGATGGCATGAATTGTTGTGCATGTGGCTGTTGATTATTATCTCGATAATAATCTGGACGTTGTTGATGAATGGAAGTTGCGGAAGATGGTGACCCAACCAACTAGATTCGAGTACATATTTATAGAAAAGTAAGGAAAAGAGAGAGGAACTGAATGAACTTACCCTCGTGTTTGCATTCCAATTAGTAGACTGAGTTGGTGGTTGTCCTTGATAGACTCCACCGTCGAGAGAAAATGGAGACATAGTTGATACTGACGTTGGATGAAGTGGAGTTATATGTGATGGTGGTGGGATTGAGCTATTTGAAAGATAATTCGATGACGCGGGTAATCGACCATTAGGCGGACTAATACTAATATGATTGCTTGTAACGACTCTTCCATCCAATTGCCGATCAAGATCTAATGGAATAAATGCTTGTGGTTTTTCTTCACCTACAAGACAAAAGAAATCAATTCATATTAATTAGATTTCTGAACGAGAGTTTTTTAATTGTTCGTATTAACCTGGCTGACGAAAATCAGGTGCAGCTAATTTGGCAGATCCACGAGCTTCAATACTATCACTTCGAGCTTGTTTTGCATAAATCTCAGCTGAATGGGCTTTTGAACGTGCATTATTTGCTCTAAAAGAAACTCGTTATTATTATTGATCAAAGAAATCGATTTGGATGAAATAACTTGCCTTGCCATGGCGATTTCAGCCTTTTGTTGCGCAGTCGTGGCAGATTTGGTTGAATTATTTAATGCAGCATCGATTTTATCACGAACTTTTGCTGTCCGAAGTAAAAATAATTTACTCGATTTACGCTTATCGGCAACTAGAATATTGTTTTTATATTTTCCCTCTTCTTTGCTACCGTCTCGATATGTAGTGACACCATAACCATTCTTCTTATTATTAAACCACTCTCCTTCGTATTTCAAACCATCCGAACGTTCAGCTATACCAAATCCGGTGCGTTTGTCTGCTTTCCATTCGCCCATGTATGTTTCAACAACATTACCATCAAGTATATCTTCTTGAGATATAAATGAATGATCACCATCATCTAATGTCCCAGTAGAATTCGGTGTATTGGGATGCGATGATAGTATTGTAGCTGTTTTAACCGAATGTTTAGAATCACCACTGATTGTACTTGCTGTTGAACGAAATGAACTCGTTTTCTTTGTGACGGTTAGATCTTCAATATCACTGGTCGATTTTTGTTTACGCAATTTAGATAGGAGTGTTTTACGTAAAGAAATACGACGATCGGCACTATTAGATAAAGAAACACGACGTGGACCTTGACTAGCACTACGAGATGTTGAATCATGTGGATCTGACCTTGAACGTAAAACAAATCCACCACGATTTTCATCCATACGTTTATCTCGTTCACCTATGAGGCACGAACAAAGATGAATAGTTAGACAATAGAAGAGGACAGAAAAGTGATTATCTTACGTTGTGTTCGCTCATCGTCTTCTATTGAGCGAAGAGATGTTAAAGAATCGCGTACATCTTTCGATCGATAACGTGAGGCAAGACCATATGGTACACTGCGTCGAATTCCAAAACCGTGGCGGAGCCCTTGTTGTATCTGACCATGATAAACACCACCATCTGCATAGATTTCTACTCCATAACCATCTTGAAGACCGTTAGCCCAAGTGCCTTCATAACGAGCGCCTGATATATCCGACACACGTACACCATATCGTCCTTTAAAGCCTTGTGTCCATTCACCTTTGTAAATCCATCTTCCTTTTTTCTCCACTCCCAATCCATGACGTTTTCCACTCATCCATTGTCCTTCATAAGAGTTTCCTGACGGCTATAATAATGATAATAATAAATAAATATATATATATATACATATGGATATATATAGACAAATAGATAGATCGATAGATGAATAGATAGGTTGATATTTATAGATCCGAGACGATCGAAAAATGAAAAGAAAAAAAAAGAAATAAAACATCTAATTACCCATAAGTAAATGCCGGAAAATTCATAACCATATTGCCATGCACCAGAGTATTCACCTTGACCTTTGGGACCTGTACATACACCGTGTCCATGTGCTTTACCATCATTCCAACCTCCACAATAGGTACCGC